>CAKNYM010042225.1:0-47106 GCA_932195095.1 Andricus curvator | reverse complement strand
CATTTATATGTTTTCGTACCTTGCATTGTTTTTTCAAAAATTTGATTGGTCTGTGCTGGAGCGATTCTCTCTGAAGCAACGACTGAAATCTGCTGGGCGATGGGGGTCTTTGGGGGCATAATAGTGAATTCTTTTGCCGATATAGGAGTGCCCATCTCTGTAACGGGGACTGGTGCCGACGCTGCTAGAAACAGTGCAGGCAATCGATGGGTAATAGAGATTTATAATAAAGACCTTATGTTTCCGATATCCGGGTTCGCCGCAGAATTACGCATAGGAATGGAGGAGTGCGGGAGATCGTGGTAATAATGTGAGGCAAAAGAGGGGAAGGGTCATGGTGCCGCCCCGAAAGACGCCTCTTTGAAAGGAGATGCTGTTAGTTGTCACAAGATGGTTTCCAGATAAAATATTAAATCTAGTTTTGTAAAGCGGAATCAATCTCTCTATGAACCTCACTATGTGTGGATGAACCTTTAGGCTTTTCCGCAGACAATGCTTAGCCTACGGCAGGTTGAATAATAGGCTTTCCGGTTGTCAATCCAGGCCAGCGATAGGCCGCGCTAGTAGGATGCTGCGTCTTTGCTGACGCATCTATCGATGAGCAATTTCTTTCGACATCCTGGTACGCCTTTCTTTGAGCCGCTTTATTCGTTCATCTCTCGACTTACAGGTCCAGTTTTGCGAACAATCCTATCATTCTGGATATCTGTGAATATCTTATACAGCGTGTTCAGACAAGTTATTGGCCTGTAATTCTTAGGGTCAAACTAGTTAACCATCTTTGGGAGGAGGACTGTGCATCCTTCTACCAGTCACTCCGGAGTTAGCTTTTCTATCGTTAGATATCAGGGAAAAATACAGGGTAGATGCTCATGGGTTGAAGAAAACTTCTTCCACCAGAAGGTCTTGATGCAATCTGGTCGCGGGGCGTACTATTTCATGCCTCCCAATGCTTTTTTCATCTCCTTGATAGTGATAGGTGGGCAATTCTTATCAGGGGTTATGAGGGCACTGCACAGCTCCTTGAAGTGTATTTTCTTACAGTCGATGCTGGACTTCGTAGGCTTCGCACTGTCTTGTCCAGCCTATCTTTGTGCTGAGTTGATGCATGCGTCTTTTGGTCTTATGAGAAGCCGTTGGCATGTTGTACGGTTTGCATCCGCCAAAGTTCACGCTGCATCATACACACTGCAATTGATGGTGCAGAGGTCGGATTCTTCGGAAAAATCTCCAGGAAGCGCGTCACCCAGTTCAACAGATCTATGGACTTAAAAGAAACATTGATGTTGATGTTTCTCCTGCTCCTAAAGCATCGCTCTTCTTCTTTCGGATGTCTGCCCGCAGTTATTCTCAGTTTCGCCTCTCTTTCTCTGCTGCAGACTTGTTCTAGCTGTGGCGAAGTAGGCGCTTCGCTAATATAACCCCTTTTCCAAAGGTCATCGGCACGGTTTCGCAGCAGTTGATGCGAAAAGTGCGAGAGCTCTGGGTGTTTTTCGCACAACAGAGCATGCAGTCGCAACATGTTACCTTCTCACTCAGGGTCCATACTGGTATCGTAGGACATCAGCAGGTCGTCTCTCAGTTGATCCGTCTACTCAAAAGTATGGAGATTTTGCCGATCCATCGTATTTACTCTGTCTTAATGGGCTCCATCAACTCTAGGGTAGTGGGCATTGTTGTCAGATCCATTGTTGGTAGCCCTGCGCGTTGGATGATTTAAACCTCACTTACAACTATGTTCGGTGTTATCATTGTTCTTCTCACGAGCAGCTAGGGAAACATGTTGTTTCGCCTGTAAAATTTCACTTTTGCCTAGTAGGTCCCTTTTCTCGGATCGCGTTGCATATGGCTACGTCTCACAAACATGACATGGGGTGGCCACAAGGCGCGACGAAATAAAAACGACAGGCCGACGAAACCCTCGTGTGTCTTGCGAACACAAAGCGACCCAACGATGACAGCTTTCTGCACTTCATCAACTACATCCCACATAAAGATATCATATATATAATTTGAACTAAAAAAGGGTTAACAAATACCGCAGGGTGGTTGTTAACTGCCATCTATGAAAATGACACCGGCTCCCAAAAGAACCGCGGCAAATCACACCTATGGCCACGTCTCACGACCGCGAGATGGGTGGCCACAGGGCACGACGAAATCACATCGATAGGCCGGCGAAACCCTTGTGTGCCTTGAGGACACGAAGAGACCCAAGGATGACAGCTTTCTGCATCCATCTTGCAAGTGCTTTGGTATATTTTTGGCACGCGGGTATGGCTTCAAGGATACGAACCAGTTATTTTTTCGCACCTTTAAAGAAACCGATCACAAGGACAATTACTTTAACCAAATATTTAGGATACAGTCGTTGTAGCTCTCTCTTAAGGTCTTGATACCTCTCCTCTTTTTCTTTCTCCTTTGCAGTGATGTAGTTGTCGGACGTAGCCGAAAATTCGATCAAAAATATAGTTCGTTTCTCGACGTCTTGTTGAACGGTGTTAGGCGTCGAGTGTGCAACGAAGACTGCTGTCTGAAAATCAGAGTTCCAGAAAATTTGGTACTTCTTGTTTTGGACAATTGATCCTATCTCCCTCGGAGCGTTCGGCATGGCAGGGTCGCGGCCATCACCGTAAGAGCGACAAAGATGATAATTGAGTACTCTTAGGGTGTTATAGGCAAAGCCCTTTACCTGGTAACGTCGCATTTCTATTTCAGGATTAGACCGAGGGGTTACTCACTGAGAAATCTGCAAATCTTGAAACTATGAATGCGGCAATCTCCAATTAATTTTCAAAGAGAGTTCCAAGATTTCGTTGAGATTTCCGGAAGTTCCGAGAGTTCCGATATTTCCGAAATTTCCGATCCTGCTCGCGATCGGAACTCACGTGGGATTCTCCTCAAGGAATACAGACTCGAGTAAACTCGGCGGCTTCTAGCTACATTCGGCTGTTCGTTCTAGGTCTAGGAGCATGTGCCTGAATACCACTCCACCTCATCTCTGTCCACACTTAGCCCAAGATTTCCAAGATTTCTACACGAATGCTAGATTGTTGAGAGACTTCCAAGCGTTCCTCCAAGAGTTCTCTTAAGATTTACCGCGCAGGAATCTGAGATTTTTCCTCGGATTACACTTGAAAATAATTGTATAAACTATTTCTAATGCAGACTAAAATTGTTGATCTTATACTTATGAATATTCTAGTACAGGTAAAAATCAATTTTTTATCAACGTTGATTTCAAATAACAGTAAATAATGATAATTATTTTTTCGTGATATTTTTTTTAAAATGTCTGGTAATGCTCTCTATTAGTTTATCATACTATAAAATGAAAGAACATTCAAACGTGAAAACTAAATTGACTAAATCGCGAAAAAAAATTTTCTTCCTACTTTCAAATATTTTTACCTGTCCTGCACATATTTTTAAAAGAATTTTGAAGTTTGTTTTATCATACCGGCATGCCATGTCACGCTACCTTGACCAAGGTGTAAACTTCATATCCAGCACAAATACATTCCATGATCTCTTAGTTTTATATTTGCGTACCTTCATGGGTTATCATTAATTTAAAAATAATATTTTAGTGGGTTTAGAAATTTAGTGACTTTCGGAAATATGTGTGCCTCAAAAGCTCTACTTTTGGACAATCAGCCTCATCGAGTTTTGAGGATTCCAAGGAATATAAAGGGATTTCAATTAATAAAATTATCATCTGAAAAACAATATTTGCTGTAAGACGTAAGAATAGGCCAAGTTTACGACGAGCCTTTTACTGATGCTAACGTAGAATTAAAAATTCTGGAGAAGCTACGCTTAAAAAATTTGCGTAATTATACAATAAAAGATGCGCTAACGTCACACTTTATGAAATTTTAATCCGAATCTTCTTCAGGCACCAATTGAATAAAGCTTCTCAAAGTGAGATTGTATTGATAATACACATATTAGAACTAAAAAAGTGTGATAATTTCAATGAAATTATGAAAGTGTCGAATAATACAGCAATCAAAAATGTAAACTTTTCGGAGATTATTCTGTATAATTATTAATAGCAAAGTGTTGTGCTGTTGTATAGTATAATAAATTTAAAGAACTTTTTTTCGGGTTTCAATCGTGTGCAAAACTACGAACCTAAACTACGAAGATTCGTAGTTTTGCACACGATTTAAACCCGAAAAAACTTCTTTAAATTTATTATAATGAATCATCGTGAAAGCATTGAATCTATTATTATTCTCTGCAAGTTTTTAGATATAAAATTTTGAAATATGAATATTAATATTGAAATAAGGATAAAGGTGGAATATTTTGAACAATTTATATTAATTGGTTAAGTTTCAAATGAGCCTTAATAGCAGATACTATATAATTTCTCATGAAAACACGGAATATCGGTAAACATTAAATCATTATATAATTTGTGATATCAGTTTTAACGAAGTTTAGTAATTGAACTTTCTTTGTTGAAACTGACTCTAATGAAAAATAAATGTATAATAAAGACAAACTTGACGTTCAGAATTTCTGAGATAATGACTACTGTATATATCTTATATGATCGAAGAAAGCACTAGCCTATTCTTTAGTTATAGTGGTTATCCAATGCGTCAATAATAAATTAATAAGTTTTTCGTCTACTCACAATCAGAAAAGATGAGGATTTTCTATATTTTTGTCATATCCTTGACGGTTATACTGAATTCCATTGGTAAATATAATCATATAGTACCGGTCATTTTGCATGTAGTGAGTTTACACGTTGAGATTTAGACGTGTACAATCTTGACACGTATACAATTTTCATGTTTCCATGTATCCACGCATGTTGTTCGAGCAAAGACACACCCTTCCCATCTAAATTATTATTACATGTATAGTAAAATCCTGAAGGTTTCAGTAATTGTTCAAGTTCATTTGTCAATGGTCTCTAAATGAAATTTTTCAGTCTCTTTCAAAAAGCGCGTCCTAGTTATTTAAAGGAAAATTGATGCTTTTGAATGCAATTCTTAGGTTAGAGTCATGATATACATACTATATTACGTAATTTCGCAATTTCATAAATTTACGATGAAACATTTTTTTAAATGGATAATTAAAAAGAACATAAAGTTATATCCTAGCGGAGCTAATGGAAAGGTTGAAAAATACCACATCGGAATGATTTTGGAAAGAGTTCTGAAAGTTTTCGGAATGAGTTTGTAACAAACTGATTTATTCAATTACAGTACAATTTCTTTTCAAATAATTCTTTCTAAAGGCTAACAGAATTAATGTGAATAGCGAAAAATACCATAAAAGCAAACTGATAAATAAAGGTATCCAAGAAATTCTAAGCAGAGAATGGTTAATTTGAGAAATGAGGCAAATAAAAATGTACAATCATTATTATTATACCAGGCATGTTGAGATAATGCATGATTCACTGATGAACTGTGAAGACAGAGGACAAATAATATAAATGAAGAAAAAAAGGCGAATCTCAAAATCATAGGAAGTGAAAATGGACGATAGAAAAATCAATAAAACAGACAATAAAATCTCACGGAAGGCGCATTCATCCTACAAGATTGTCACCATATCAATGTTCTCTGTTGACGATCATCAATAAAAAAATCAGTGACAGAAGTTCCGACAACCATGAGAAACGCATCATCATCTTTGACAAAAGATGTGACTATGTGATGACGTTTTCCTATGTTGTCCGGCTTCAAACGGCTTCCCAAAAGATGATGTCATTTAATTTTTAGGATTCAGATCCAAATAGATTCCAAAATAGAACCATTTTGGACATTGCAATTAACATCGCGCCGTAATAATAAATACAATATCGAAATTTTACACTCAATAACAGATATTATGGAATGTTTGAACAATAACCTTTACTACGCAACAATATAAAAACATACCTAATCGATTCTCGCCAAGACCGATAAACGCGGCGTCATAATTATAAATGTTAAAATCAGCAGAACTCTTTACGGTCGGAACATTCGTGATTCTCTGATTACCGCATTTCGCTTCCCCAAATCCCGTCAATTATCCCAACCTATTGCCTATTACGCAAAACGCGTTATAAGTTTTATGAATAGCGATTGACGGAAATGGTTGCCTCGGTACTAATTTCCGCGTTGCTGAAACCTATCGATAATTCTTACTATGAAGGTACAAATGATTCGCCTTGAGTTTGGAAAGACCAGTGATTACGAGCATTTACGAAATGTATGTGGACTTTGTCAATTGGTCCCCAAGTCGAATTATAAAAAACATATTCTCGACCGGATCCATTTCAAATCAAGCAGGTTGTATACTCGAAGTTGTAGAGTCTTTTGATTACCAAATATGCTGTTAGATTTTTTCTGCGAAGTTAAGCGTATTTGTATTTTATACTTTCTTTTAGAACAACATTTCTTTTAAACCTCTATATTTCGAAATCAGTCCCTAAGTACATAAAAGGTTCAAAATTAACTGAATGGCTGTGATTTTTCTAAAATTGGTATAAGTCGATTTTCTCAACAAACAAAAAAACCCTAAATGAAGTTTTGGGCCAGGATAATTTTTCATTTCAAGAATTGGAATTTTCTCATTTTTCCTAAACATATAATTTTGGAATTGTTCTCGTCAAAGATGCATGATCACAGTGCTTTACACAGTTCTTGACAATATATTTGTAAACATCCATTTCTGTTAAAAAACACAAACATACACAGATAACAATGCATGCGGACGCACATGGGCGCATGGCGTGCAAGCACGATGTGTCAGCAAAAATGCAAGCACAGTGACAGCACGTTCTGAGGGTAATAAGTAACCCCGCTTAGTGCCCGCACACGGTCTGCATGATATGCAGCACAGCGTGCGTCTATCATGCTCGTCAGGTACTTAGGGCAAAATGTCGGCATATAGCGTGCGGTGAAGAGTGCAGCACAACGAGCGCATTATTACTAAAAACATAATGTAGCAGTTGTGTACAAATAAAACTCTGATCAAATTCGCTTCGTGCTCTAAATTTTTGTTATTTTCCAAGTTTATTTTACAGACAAAAAGTCGAAATAAAAGTGAATAATTATTTTTGTTCAAATTAAATAAACATTTTTTTGGGGTTTGGTTCGGAAAATGGTTCACTATTTTTTACTATATTTACTATATTCGGATTTAAAATGATCGAAAACAAGTTTTTCAAGTGTACATTTTTAATCGTTCTACTTCTGAGATTTAATTTCTTAAATCTCAGAAGTAGAACGATTAAAAATATGCAACTTGAAAAACAATTGAAAGTTATTAACTGGAAGATTCAAAAGTATAGTGTTCTTCAAAATCCCTTTGTCTTTTAACAAAAGTGTTGAATAAACGTTCTGTGTTGAATCATTTAAATTGTTCGAAATAAAAAAATCTTTTCAGATAAATATATATTTCTCGCTAATACATTATTTAAGAGGTAGCAGGAATAATTTTGTGTATGTCGCTTTTAGAATAAACACCTGTTGCATCATCAGTTGTGAAAGAACAACTGTCAACACAGGAGGCTCTTCTTAAAAACGTCATACAATGTTTCCTGTTACTTATGTTATTTTTAACATCTTGTTTTCAATAATTATAACTCAAAACACGTGCATGCTAGCACGACGCTGGCACGCACGTGCCGACACGCGTGCGGCGCATATGTGACGCATATGAGGACACATATGTCTGCACTCTTGCCCTCACATCGTGCCGATCGGTCGACACGCGTGCAAACACCATGCGGGCAAGGTGTGAGTGAATTGTTATCTGGGTAACCTCGAATTCTTCAAACTTGTTAGCTTTTCTCATTAATTGACAATTTTTCTTTGGATCGAATCTCGGTCTGGGTCCAATATTTGCGCTCTATCCATTACTTGCAGAAATAAGGTCATGGTTACCTCTATGAAATGCATTTATTGCTTCCAATACCTACTATCTAATTGCTTACTTTGCTTCAAATTATATCAGTCAACAAGAACTCATTTACCATTAGTTTACTACGTCAACTTTTAAACAACAATTTCAATACTTTCACTTTTTACGCGGAGCCTATCTCCTTTAATACAAAAATAAAACCATTAAATATGCAGTCGCAAACTCGCCTCTTGCACTGTCTGTCGTATATAAATTTCCATTTGGGAATCGTACACAGTCTATACTAACATACCACTTTGTACTCCAGGAAAAAATTAATACTCTGTTTCTTGTTGCAGAGTTAATTGCACAATTCGAGTGCCTACCTAATGGCGACCCTCTTCCTGGTTTCCCTCGTCGCAGCACTTCTTATTCTCCTGAAAGACCTGTTCCTCCTGGCAGACCTCATACTCCTGTCAGGTCTGCTGTTCCTGCCGAGCCTCCACTTCTTGTCAGGTCCAAGTCTCCTACTTTCAAGCGTCGATCCCCACTCATATTTGGATTTGACTATGCAGAAATTAGCCTCATTCGGCTTATTTCGCAAACGAATCCGCGCCGGGTATTCGAAATACGTAGATGCACTTTTCCTGCTGATACCCCAATTAAATTGAGAACAAAACGTGGTATTTCTAAGCCTGTACCAACTGAAGAGCAACTTGTTCTAACAACATCCGATGGCGACATAATGGCAATATTGGAGCGCAATAATACATGTCTTCGTGGAATATATACAAGTTATAACTTTCTAGCACGGGTGAAACTAAACATACAAAGCGGGGCGTTTATCATATTGAACCGAAAGGAAATCAAGGAAATTCCAATAGGCAGCCAACATCCAATTTCAAAGTCTTTTAAAATAATACATCGGAATTATGTCAGTGAAAAACAGGGCCCTCAGCAAACATGAGAATCGTACCCCTTGTTTAAATAGAAGCCGTTCAAAAACTACTTCCGCTACTTTGAGTACTTTTCCCACTCCTCCCCTTCTTCCTCACAGATCAGCACACAAAGCTTGAACAGTACAAATTTTTTCTTAGACTTCATTTCATAAACGCAAAAGGATCGTTCCATGTCAAAGAAAAAACTGAAGTCATCAATTTTGCACATTTTTGGGTATTTTGTAGTCTTTAGGGTACTAAACAGTGGTGTTGAAGAATCTTGCAACATTTTCAGTTTTTTCGTTAAATTATTACCAATTTTCAATTTATGATCATTTTCAAGATTTTTACATTTTTCATCTATTGGTTTTAAAAATAGTTCTTATACTTATGAATGAAAGGTTGAATTTCTTGAAATTAAAAAAAATATTGGCGAGTTGTGATTTTATAATATTATATTTTAAAAAACAGTTTTTTTTAACTTGACGGGAATCATCCATCAGAATTTATTTTAATCCTAATATTTAAAGCCTTCTTGAGTTGAAATTAAAACATAAGGTTGTATATATTCTTAGCTTGTAAAATAAAATTTCAAATGTTATTTTGTCAAGCATTTCAAGGAATTGTTATGCACATTTATATTTTTCATGTGTGATGTCATATACCGCATTAACACCTGCCACATTTTCTACGTCACAAATTGTCATAAAACCTTTTACCCTCTTCCCCTTCCCCGTGTAACATTGACTCAAAGTGTTTCCTGTCGTAAAAAAAATTAGTGTTTGCCCAAGGTTTGAGGAAATGTACAAATAAAGTATATTATTGTTTGTTACCTCGTAGGAAAATATTTGAGAAGAAAAATTATTATAGGCTTATAAAGATGTACCTATAATAATTTTCCTATAGATTTGACCACACAAAAGTTGATAGGAAAACATGTCTCAATATTTAATAGTGTCGAGAGGACAAGTATATATTCGAATAGCATTTTGATTGCACGTGTTCAAGTAGCTACTTGTGCCTGACTTTTAATTAGTGATAAGATAATCTATTATCCCTATCCTATAAGCGAATAGTAATCGAAGAATTGATATAGCTATATACCCCGCGTATTTTAGAGAGTCATAAGCCTTATCAATCCAGTTTTTCTCATATTCTTGGTGTATAATTTCGTCCAATTGTTTGTCGAAGTCCTCCAGTTTAATTCCCAACGTATGCAGTTTGTCAGGGTCAATCTGTTTTTTTTATGAGTTTCAATGGCAAATTTTCTGAATTAACTTTGTTCAGAGTTTCATTAATTGTAAATTCGGTCTTTATAGTTAGAATCTCATCCACTTTGATTTTATCGTCGCGTGTAATTGTTGCTTTTAGGATCACGTAATTAGTAATCGCAGTACATTCGTTTTCCAAATGCAATGAAATTATCTTTTATCTGGATTTTCCGTAAATAATCGTTAGAGCATAAAATCTACAAAGTTTCTTGCTCATTGGCTATTCCTATCCAATCTTGATCACGTTTCAATTGTATCCACAGTGTATTAGTTATTTTAAGTATTTTGGTTTCGCATTTCGATGAACTTCCTTGAGTCATTAATTCTATTAAGCAACTATCTCTTGCATGAGCAGAATAATCTGCATTTCGTCGCTTTCTTATTTTATAATTACCCAACACTTTCATGGATTCTATTTCAAACTTGTCTCCTGGAATAAACATAGTTTGCATTATGTCCAATACAATTAATTTTTCGTCGATTTCTGTAATTGCATGTACTAACCAATTATTTACAGGAATAGGTATTGACCTTATCAAGGAATACAATTTTTCTTCCAATAAAGGTATATTTGTAACAATCAATGCTCGCTTTGATTGTAAGTAGATTTCTATTTCACTAATATCTAGTAACGCAGAAAAATATGTTCCATCAAGAGCAACCGGAAAGTTATTAATATGCTTTTGCTCACTAAGTAAAGAGACTAATCTTTTTTCATATATTATGTTAGGGTGAATTATTCCATGCTTTCCGTAAGTTAGCAAACTTTCCAATTTCTCCACTACAACTTTTTTTTCGTCAAAAGCAGTATTTATTTCTACTAATCCTTCTTCTATCGCTAAATTATATTCTAGTTTCTTAGTTGAATTTGTCAAGTTACCAAAATTATTGTTGATATAAGTTGTTTGATGCTTCAAATTTTCCTGTAATCGCAATTCTTCACTAATTAAATTTTATATTTAATTAGTTTGATTTTCTATTGTCGTAGCTAGGATCTTGTTATCCTGTCGCAATCTATCTATTTCGTTATTGAAATATTCTGCGTCTTCTGCTTCTAAGGTTCCTATTAATATTTTAGGTATTTTTTCTAACACACTAAAAAGCTTTTGTCCTGTCATAAAATAAGTGTTTTCCATTCTTTCTTTCAAATCATCACTTCCTTGCATCAATTTTCTAATAAGTCGTTTACTCTTGCAATCATTATGATTACAAGATCTCGATATATCATTTAAGCCTATATCTATTACTCTCTGATTATCATTAATATGCCCGTAGTCTAATCCTATTATTACTTTCCAATATTTATGATGAAGTTTTTCGTTACCCAATCTTTCCAGGTAGACTACTTTTTTTTTTGAGTTGCTGGATGGAATACTTAATTGCTGTCGTTACTATCATCGCTATCACTTGAACCAGAAGGATCACTAGCGCCACTCCGGTCTTCATTCTGAAAGAAAAAGTAAATATCTTTTCTGTGATAATTTTTCTTTCCAAATCCTTCTTTGACTTCACATAAGGTAAAGTTAGATTCGCCAGTTACTAAAAAAGGACCTTTCCAAAAAGGATCTAAAGGGGTTTGCTTACAATTTCTGACTAAAACTAAATCGTTTATCTTTATAACATCCAAATTATCAGGAATGATATATGTGAGTTTTTTTTGACTTCAAGATTTCCCTTAGCATCTTCTAGTATGTTCTGGCGTATAAGTTTTATTTTTTCTGTAAGTGAATTAATTGTTTCTAATACTTGAGGTGTATCGTATATTGTGTTTGGTTCGAATCCGAATTGCAGCTCGTGTGGAGTATACCCGGTGTTACTGTTGACTGTTGCATTATAAGTCAACATAACACGCTCAAGTTTAATGTCCCAGTCGTCTCGCGTGTCAAAGTGCCTGATCATCTCTTTGATAATAATTGAATGTGATCTCTGCTTCTTCCCATTACTTAGCGGGTGGTAAACAACCGTGATTGGATGACTCTAAGGATATTTTACAGCACATTCAGATAAGTTATTGGCCTGTTGTTCCGTGCGTTGGACATGTCGCCTTTCTTCGCTAGAAGTGCAGTCCTAACACCAGCCACTGCAGAATGAGCATCTCTGACCTCAAATAAGAGGTGTGTAAATGTGACCTTCTTCCACCAGATGTCCTTGATACCATCTGCTCCTGCAGCGGAGAAGTTCTTCGAGCCTCTTAGTTATATTTACACCGCCTCGACAGTGATTGGCGGATATTCCTCACCAGATGTGTGATTAAATACATAACATCTGGTAGGCCGTTTAAGGAAAGGGTTCGGAAGTTCACCCACTAACTAGGATCCACCATCACAAACTGAATAAGTCAAAATTGCTTACAATCAGGCAGCACATTGTTGATCAAATACGGGTGTTATCTGACGCAAGGAGTAAAATACCGAAGAGGAACGGGTGGGTCATACAGGGTACACAGTTTTTCGCTGATTCATCCCGCCCCTCCAGCGATCTACTAGCTTCCGTTAAAAATCTGCATTACGAGGTTCAACATCAATGGGATGAAAACTCTGAGAATATCACCCGCTTTGAGAAGCTTCTTGGCAACCTCAGATAATCTGAAAAGATGGTATAAAGAACTTCTGGTGGAAGCCCATTCTGCAGTAGTAAAATTTGATCCTTACAGGTATCCTGGACGACAGGATTGTTTGGAGAATTTGACCTGTGTGAGGCGAGATTTACGAAAAACATGGTGCCTGAGAGCCACATTCAGGATGAAGCGTCAGTAAAGGAGGCTTTCCGAAGAAGATAAAAGCGTCTCGACGTAAAAATCAAATTTCCTCTCATAAACAAACTTTCTCTTTTAGATTTAGAAAAGTGACGATTTGCAAGTACAGTGACTCTTATATTGTTATTATTTTCATTGCCAATATTAACTAGGCTTAGTGCTTAGTCAAGAGAACCTCGAACCGCATGTAAAAGGAGCAGGACGGGAGACGCCGCCCGTGCCCAAACCAATCCATCCTTCCACAATTTACTTAAATTATACAAAACTACAGAATAATATTTCTCTTTCCAAAGAACCCCGCAAATTCGCTCACTGCTTCAACTTCTGGCTCAAATATCAGATTTTTTCGAAACCCTGGTCAGTTTTTGTTCAAGCAATTTTGTAAAAATTTCATTATTTATTTTGAAAACATTATTTTAATCATTTTTAGCATCGCTGAGCAAAGAAAAACTGTTCTCCCTTCTGCATTTTTTTCTTAGCATAAATTGTTTGCAATTTACAGCGTTGTAACCAAGGATTTTTTAACGAAATTGACATATTTGCACAGTTTTACCTCAGAATGTATTGATAAGAACATGTTTAAAAGTTATAAGGAAAACAAAAGGAAATTTTTAGTGCTAAGGCGTTTTCAATTTATAAAATTTGTATTTTTCGATCCACTCTAATAAACAATAAGGAACCAGTATTGATGATGCTAACCAAGATACGGTTTACGGTAATATTAACGTTTTGAAGAAAAAGTTAACGCCAATGACTTGAAAATTGTAGCTTGCATGGGGGCGTAGGTTTATGACAAATATATTGTTGATAAGGCCATGAATAAATAATGTCTGGTCGTACGGGAAAATATCAAGACAGTACAAAATTTCATCTTGTGTCAAGGATTAATAAAAAAATTTCAAAAAAATCATTTATGTTCATTGAGGGTTTTTATTTATAATAGTTGTTATAAATTATAAATAAAAAGAGTTTATGGAGAACAAACAATCTTATCAATAATATTTACAGGTTCTGCAACAGTTTTACGGGAAATCTAACCGTATCTAATTCGTAGTGTATACGGATCCGGCATATTCTACGGGATTTTAATTTTCTGTTCCGGCATATTTTTAATAACGTTATAATTTTCCGCAAATCATCATACATTTCCACAAATTACATGAATTTCAACAAATTTCATAAATGTTTACTATAATTTTTCCAAAAATTAGTGGTAGGTGTACGGCCGTTCAAAAATCAAATCACACTTTTGCCCTAGAAGTTTAATGAAGAATGTGACATCACACATTGAAAATATAAAAGTGTATAACAATTTCTTGAAATGCTTGAAAAAATTACATTTAGCAAATCTTTAATTTAAGTCCCTCTGTGGAGTTCAAGCTTTGTGTGAGGATCTGTGAAGAAGACGGAGAGGAGGAAAAAGTGTTCAGAAAAGCGTGACCTAGATTCAGAGCGAACCCTGTATTGCACATAGGCGTGTTTTCCATGTTTGCGGTGGACCCTATTTCCCTAGATATGATCTAGACACACTACTTTAAAATTCTTTGAGATTGGGCGATTGCTGCCTGCGGGTACTTCCTCCATTTCGTCTCGCTCCAATACGTGAATCACGCCGCTATACATGTTCATTTTCACACGTCTTAAAAAGATATTATCTGTAAATATTCCACGAAGAATTGTATTATTACGATCAAGTGTTGCCATGATGTCACCATTTGATGTTGTTAAAACCAGTTGTTCTGAGGTTGGCAGGTGCGCAGAGGTACCACGTGATGTTCTATATCTGATTGGAGTTTCAGAAGAAAAAGTATATTTTCGAATTTTGAATTCCTTGCGCCGATTCGTTTGGGGAATAAGCCGAATATAACTAAGTTCTGCAAAATCATATCCAAATATGCGTGGAGCAGGCAGTCTGGCAGAAGGAGATCTGGATCTGGCACGAATCGGAGGTTTGGCAGGAGCAGCATACCTAACAGGAGAATGAGGTCTACCAGGAGGAACAGGCCTGTCTGGAGAGTTAGAAGTGCTGGCACGAGGAATGCCAGGAATAGGGTCGCCATTAGGTAGACACTCAAACTGTGCGCTCAACCCTGCAATAAGAAACAGATTATTCCTTTCTTCGTAAAGGACATAATGGTATGCTGGTATTGACTGTGTTTCACTCCCAAATGGAAATTTAGTAAAGACCTTATTGTGGATAAGTTCTTGTCGATGCTTATGAATTGGAGCAGAGTAAGCAATTGAAAAGCGGGGATTGAAAACGGTACCTAAAATTGCCAGGTGTGCGTTCAGTAAAGCAAAGGCTACAAAAGTTTGGTGGGTATTCAGTAACAAGAAACTAGAGATGAATTCGCTAGATGCTCCGTGAATCTCGCTTTGCGTCCATCTCGAATTGGAGCAGGTCGTGAATTCTTGTAAATTCGGTAATAAGTAATTCAATCTTCAAAGCTGCTATTTGCCCGAATTCGGCGAACAATTTTTAGGGGACCTAATTCATTTGAATGTGTCAGCACAAATTAATTTCACTGTGAGCCGATTCATTTTAATTCGCGAGATTTAAAGTCAAGCCCCAATTCGCCTGAATTTTTCAACGCAAATACAGTTAAAGGCTGGCCTATTCAATCCAATTCGTAAGCTATAATCAACGTGCTGGGTATAAAGGATCCGTTGTAAATGAATATTATTGAGTTCCGTAGCTCAGTGGTCTCCTCTGTACTTATATACTTGGGATCGCTGGTTAATTCGCCAATTAGTTTCCTTGTACTGAATAGTGAATTTCATCAATATAATGAGCAAGTCTCTACCTGAAACGTAATTTTATCATTTTCGAATTTCAAAATTTGTTTATAACAATGAAAATTCATTAAATCGTACGCTTCTCCAAAATTCGAATACCTACAACCCAGGCCGTGTCGGTACATTAAACTGGTACGCTATCCACTAAGCACCTGATTGGAATCAGACTCAATGAGCTCGCTGATGCTCTAAATTTTCTCTATATCGACTCTAATCTTTCATAGCGAAACCAGTTGGAGGTAGTTATTACTTACATTAGGGGTTTAACTTGTGTCAAAACCGCAACGTTACACTTTCAATTTACAATTGAAAATATCATTTTAAAAGTAAATGAACCATATATATATATATATATATATATATATATATATATATATGTATGTATCGGTTTTGGTTTCGATTCCTTTGGAATAGAACGGAAGGGCCTCTGACAAAGCCACTGAACGCATCCTCGGGTTGCGGATAGATGGTCCCTGTACCAAGGATTTCTGCTGAATATGGTTACAATAATTAATAAGCAGTCGCAGACAATTGTCCCAGGATGGTCCCAAAGGAAGAACCCCTAAACCGAGGCATAACAACCGCGCCGAAAGCTGAATGGCACCTAGGTGAGGTGTCTTAAACAGTGACTCTGGGATACCGGACAACCTCTCAGAGTATGCAGCCTTATCCTTACACGCGGGGCTCTACAAGGATGGACGAACCCTTTTCCTAGCTGCTCGTATGAACAACAATGACACCACCAAAACACCAAAAAGTTGTAGATGCGGTTCAAAACGATGGAACGCGCAGAGCACCCGACAATTGGTCGGCAAACAATGCCGATCATCCTAGAGTTTGCGGTGCTGAAAATAATTTAGATGAAAACACGTCGACGAACCGGAAAAACGCCCACATTGAGTGGACGGATCAACTTAAGGATGACTTGCTAGACTGCTACGATGAAAGCATTATCCCTGTTCACCGCGGCTTAATGGCGCGTATGCATACTCTGTCGTGCAAGAAACACCCAGAGCTTCAGTACGTTTCGCATTAGTCTTTGCGAAATCAAGCCGACTACTCCGGAAAAATGGATATGTACGCGGAGCGCTTTCCCAACCGCTGTTTGATCAATCTGTAGACAAAGATGAGAAAGCGAAATTAAGACAAACCGCGGAAAGCAGACACCTTCTGAGAGATGATCGCGATTTCAGGACAAGGAGGAACATTAACATGCAAGTTCCTCCCAAGACCCAAGATCTGGCTGAAATGGATGCCATCCT
This sequence comes from Andricus curvator, assembly GCA_932195095.1. Classification (NCBI taxonomy): domain Eukaryota; kingdom Metazoa; phylum Arthropoda; class Insecta; order Hymenoptera; family Cynipidae; genus Andricus; species Andricus curvator. The sequence continues at coordinate 30,224 of CAKNYM010042225.1, read as the reverse complement.
TCGTGGAGATATTTCGCAAGAGTCCGACCTCTGGACCATCAATTGCTTAATTTATGGTGCTGCGAGAGCTTTGGCTGATTCAAATCGAAGGCTAAAATCGACGATGGATCACAAGACGAAAAGACGCTTGCATCAACTGAACCAGAAGATTGAATGGGCAAGACAGAATGCGTCCCGTGTTCAATGTGTGATTGACCACATAACATCTGGTAGACCGTTCACGGGAAGGGTTCGAAAGTTCGCCCAAGAACTAAGGAGCTTGAATCACACACTGAACAAGTCACAGCTGCTGACAATCAAGCAGTTTATTGTTGACAAAATTTGGCTGTTATCTGACGCAAGGATGAGAATGGAAAAGAGGGAGAGATGGATCAAGGAGAATCAACAGTTTCTCGCTGACCCTTCGCGCCTCTTCAGCGATCTCCCTGTTTCTGTAAAAAATCCTCCCAAGCCCAAGGAGGTAGAGACTTTTTGGAGAGAGGTATACAAATCCCGAAAATACTAAAGTAGAAAGAAGCTTAAAGCCCTTGATATCACCAAACGCAAGATCATGCATATGCATTAAAGCTTGTATATCAATTCGGCAGTTCCGCGATTATACAATTCACGTTGCAAGGTGGAAGCGGACTTCTGAATCTCTAGTGTCTTCATATCCAAATTGTTCTAAGTACAGCTTACATCGTTGCGATTGGCAGAGATTCTCGCCTAAAAATGTTAAGGAACCACGAGATGATTGGCGAAGGAGCTTTCCTTTACAAAGCCGCGGAGCAAGCGGCCGAGACCTTTGGCCGGAATTTTAACATTAGAATTGAGGAAAGTGCATTACTCCATCTAGATGCTTCACTTCTAAAAGCCAAAGTGAAGAAAGCAGAGGTTGAAAAATTTCACCAACAGCTACTCGACAAGAAAATGCACAGAAACTTTCACAGAAATGTAGAAAAACAGTCCTTGTCAAAGCAGCAAACTTTTGCTTTCCTCAGATCATTAGGGCTTCATTCAGGTACAGAGGGTTTTATTCGCGCATGCCAGGACGGTGTCATTTCCACCTTAGCATACCGTGACCGCATTTTATGTCAAGAAGTTTCCAGTGATAAGTGCAGAGCGTGTCATGCACACGCCGAGTACCTAGAAAACATATTTTCCGGGTCTCCCACATACGCAGGAATGACGTATCTCTACAGACATAATGCGGCCCTAAGAGTGCTTTATCGCCATCTTTGTCGCTCTTAGGGCGTTGGCCACGACCCTGCCCTGCCGAACGCTCCGAGGGAGATAGAGTCAATTGTACAAAACGGGAAGTGCCAAATTTTCTGGAACTACGATTTTCGGACAGCAGTTTCCGTTGCACACTCGAGGCCTGACATCAAAATCCAAGACTTCGAGAAACGAACTATATTCGTGATCGAATTATCGCCTCCGTCCGAATACAACATCTCTGTCAAGGAAAAAGAAAAGGAGGAGAAGTATCAAGACCTTAAAAGAGAGCTGCAACGATCGTACCCAAAATATTCGGTACAAGTAATTGTCATTTTGATAAGTGCTCTCGAAGGTGCGAAACTATCACCGGTTCTTAACCTTAAAGCCATACGCGCGTGCCAAAAATATGCCAAGGCACTTGCGAGATGGATGCAGAAAGCTTTCATCCTTGGGTCGCTTCGTGTCCTCAAGACACACGCGGGTTTTGCCGGCCTGTCGTTGTGATTTCATAGTGTCCTGTGACCACCCATCTCACGGTTGTGAGCCGTGGCCATAAGTGTGATTTACCGCGATTCTACTGGGAGCCGGCCTCATTTTTAAGATGGCAGTTGCTCTCAGTGGAACCCTGCGGTGGTTATTTAACCCTTTTTTTAAATTATATAAATAAAATCGTTTGCTGCATACAAATTTCATAAACAAATGTGGTTTTTCCTTTCTTATCAGCTCTACATTTTTTCACATTAGAAACAAAAAGAATCAACAGAGAGTACTATGTAATCAACAATTCTGAAAAAATAGAAATTCTTGATAGTTATAAACAAAATACGTCAGACGAAACCGCGACCGTTAAGGGCAAAGGTGTACCACAGTGGTATGAATTCTGCCTTCTAATTGTTAACTAATAAATGTAAAGGAAAATCGCATAAGGTTGTGGCCAAGTGGTATAAGGATGGGTTAAAGTATTAGAATTTTAGGGCAAACAAGCTATAGTAGGGCTCAGCTGCTGTGACAGTGCCATGTGATAGCTGCGGCTTTGGATATATGACTGAGGGGAGAAAAGGGACAGAGATGGCAGGGCGTAGTGAAGATATTATTGTATGGTATAGTATGGTGGCGGGGGGTAATACTTGGATAGAAGTAGGGGGTAGGGTAATATTAAAGCATGAACTGGGGTAATAATGTTGCACAGTGTCGAGGCACTTGCGAGATGGATGCGGAATTCTGGTATTTTTGGGTCGCTCCGTACGCTCAAGAGACACGACGCTTTCACCTGCAAGTCATTGTGATTCCGTCGTATCTTCATGCCACGCATCTCGCAGTCGTGAGACGTGGCCATATGTGTGATTTACTGTGGTTCTACTGGGAGCCAGTGCTCAATATTTCTTCATGATTTTTTTACATTATCCATTTTTTGAAAATATTTACCTTAAAATTTATTAGTTTACGAAATATAAGCATGATTCAGACAGGAAGGGTACCTATTTGTATGGATAGCATGAACAGATGGAACCTTTTTGAAATGTCCACGTGTACAGAAAGTACAAGCCTAAATTTCAACATGCACAGTTGGTGGTCTCCCATTTTCGCACGAGCAATGTTTCTCCGTGTAAAGATATCCGGTATTCGATTCTAAATTTCCGCTTTTACTTCAACTAAGAGTACTTATTGATTTTGAAATCCTTACAAATACGTATAAATAGGGACACTTGATTTTCGTATAGTTTTGAAAAATGTACTTTAAATTATAGATTTATTATATAAATTATTTACCGATATACTGGAGGATAACCACCAAGGATATGACAAGAGCATAGAAAATCCTCATCTTTTTTAATTAGAATAAAAACTTTCAATTGTGTTGTTCAAGAATTTCGTGACTAATAACACTGTAACTATTGAATTTTCTGGCACTTTCTTGTATTATTAATACTATGTGCTACAGTCGTTATCTTATTTACTAGTTTGATCAAACTTGTCCATCTAAATTATTTTCATTGCGTTCGTGTTGATTTCAGAGGAAAAAAGTAGATTATAAATTCGTTAAAACTTATACCACTATATGTTCAATAATTTACTTTTCAGTGAAATACAGTGTGAATTCTTTACAATGAAACTATTGCAGATAGAAAATTGGTAAAAAATAATCGACATACTGTAAAAAATATTATTGTATTAAAAATATCCACTCACCCAACCCCTCTTTCATACCATTTTTGGATCTTCAATTAAACCCCCCCCCCCCCTTGTACTCGGGGGGCCGTCCATTTTATATATCTGTACAGAAAAAGTGGATATATTTTTGTTATAACAGTACAAACTGATTACATACGTCGCACAGTGGGCTTTTTTGCAAAATTTACTTTCAAAACCTAATATCTCTCGAACGAATTGACCAAAATGGATGTTCTTTGAACGAGATTGAAGCTTAATAAATGTACAATAGGGGGAAATTATAGAGAACAGTTTTCCCGAATTTCCCAACCTGGAAAATGCGGGAAAAGACCGTCATTTTTTAACAAAAATTACAAACTTGTACTAGAATTACAAACAAAAAAGTTTTGTTTAGTGCAAGACATCATATTTTATAGATTTTTTAATGCTGAATCTAAATATGCCAGGAAAAATAGCGTAGCGTTTTTCCTTTCCGAGAAAATTGCGGTTAAATATGAAAAATTCAAATACGGAGAGACACAAGTCGGAAACATGATGGTAACTTAACGAAGTTTATTATCTTTAGGTCTTTAGGGTCGCTGAATCCAAATCTGACGTCAGAATTACAAAATAAAGAATGGCGGATGCAATATGGCGGAACAAAAGTTTTGAAAAATTTAAGAAAATTGACAAAATTGTACATATTTACGTTTTCGAGGGCCCTCAATCCAAATCTGACGTCAGAATTTCAAAATAGAAAATGGCTGATCCAACATGGAGGAACAAAAGTTGGAAAAATGTAGGCAAATTTACAAAATTGTCCATATTTACGTTTTGGAGTTCGCTGAATCCAAATCTGGCATCAGAATTAAACAATGAAAAATTGCGTATCCAAAATGGCGAAACAAATATTGAGAAAAATCTATTTTTAAAATTATTGCATGAATACAATTGTAGTTACAGACACGTTACATTAAATCGACATATGTCCTAATCTCAAATACCTATTTTCTCCAATAATCAATCTTCATCACTTAAATTTATTTCAACGCTTAAATTTCCATTACTCAGGGAACTGGCATCACTTTCGTCATTCTCTTCTTCTATATTTACACTGAAAACTTATTTTTAAGGAATTATCACAAAATGAATGTGTCAATTTTGTTGTGAAAAACGTAAAAAAATATAAACAAGAAGCCGAAGAAGCAAAAAAAAAGAGTAAAAATAACATAATCTTTGGCGACAAACTTCACGAAATAACGTAACAAATGCATTTTATTTTTCGATTTTTGTTTCACTAAATCCGACCTATCATTTTTAATTTTGAAATTTTAACATCGGATTTGGATTCAGCGACCTCAGAAACGTAAATATGGCTTATTTTGTGAAGTCGCCCAAATATCAATTTTTGTTCCGCCATATTGGAACCGCAATTCTTCATTTTGAAATTCTGACGTCAGATTTGGATTCAGAGCCCTCGAGAACATAAATGTGGACAATTTTGTCAATTTTCCTAAATTTGTCAAAACTTTTGTTCCGCCATATTGCATTCGCCATTCTTTATTTTGTAATTCTGACGTCAGATTTGGATTCAGCGACCCTAAAAACCTAAAGATAATAAACTTCGCCAAGTTACCATCATGTTTCCGACTTGTGTCTCTCCATATTGGATTTTTCATATTTATCCGCATTTTTCTCGGAAAGGAAATATGCTACGCTATTTTACCTGGCAGATTTGAATTCAGCATTGAAAAATCTATAAAATATTATATCTTTCACTAAACAAAACTTTTTTCTTTGTAATTCTAGTACAATTTCGTAATTTTTGTTAAAAAATGACGGCCTTTTCCCGCATTTTCCAGGTTGGGAAATTCGGAAAAACTTTTCTCTATAATTTTCTCTTATTGTGCATTTAATAATCTTCAATCTTGTTCAAAGAACATCCATTTTGGTCAATTCGTTCAAAAGATATTAGGTTTTGAAAGTAAATTTTGCAAAAAAGCCCACTGTGCGTCGGCTCGTCTCGTACTCAGCGTAGACGCACCTTTACTTAACAAATACAATTTAGTCGGCGGTTTCTGAGCGCCAATTGTATATCTATCTGAATTTTACAGTTAAAAAAAAATTGCTAGTATCTTTCAGTTTCAGTACTTCGACGTTTTTCGTCTAATTGGACCTGATTGAACACGATATTCCAATGGATTTCAAGACTTCCTACGGATTTAAAGAGATTTGAATGGATTTAATAGAATTTAATGGAATTTCACAGAATATCAATGAGTTCTCTGGAATTCACGGGTTTTTGAATTAATTGAAAACGAATGTTGACTGGTGTAGGTTTCAACAGAGTAATTAATTTAAAAACTTGGTAACAAAAGCAATACTTGCTTTCGTAAGTACATGGATTGTTTATATAGGCACACTTAACCTAATTTTTCTAGTAGAAGTAAAGTGAATTGTAAAAATACAGTGAGAAATTGTTCACCTGGAATGAAATTTTATCGCTTTTAGGTTGAAAAAACATTTATGACAATAAACATTCATTCAATCATTCGCATCTTCGAAAACACGCTACTTGTTAAGAAATTGTTTTAATTTTCTTCTTGTTTTTAATTAGCACAGGTATGACAGAGCGTGATTGCACTATCACTCATATTCACAAATGTTTTTATATATCGTTCATTGCAGACAAAAATTGAATGTCTTTTCTGTACATTAGTAGAAATATTATGTTATACTCTTAAAATCATTATAATTTTTTTTTTTCATTTATTAAAGCAATTGTATCCCAGAGAGAGGGTTGTTTTGCTGAAAAAAAATATCATATATATGAATGGAAGTACAAGTAAGTTACACAGATTATAAATTATATAGCTAGGTTAGAGTCATCGAGAAACTTACATATAGACCGAGCAATGTTAGCGTTTAAATTACTCAATAATACTGTGCTGGAAGATGGAAGGAACAAGTTTAGTGATTTGAGACTTGCAATGAATTTAGATCTTTGGCCTTCGAACAGGGGACATTGCCATAGTATGTGATCAAGATCTTGTACCTCGTAGTTACAATCGCAAACAGTGTCTCTGCATAGACCGGTCTTGAAAAGAGAGGACTTCAAATTGTAATGACCAGATCTGCAGCGATTGATAGTGGTTATAACCTTGCGCGAAAGTTTAAATTTGGTGAACCACGGTTTGGCATTATTACTGTGATAGTGTTCAAAATAAAGTTTCCCCTTACATGTTCCTTCCTTACAAAGCAAATGGAGAGTGTTGTTGCGAGCAGCACTTTTCAGATACATTTTAAGATCAGTAAAAGGTATTCGCAGTTCAGAATTAGCAGCAATAGCGGTTGCAGATTTTGCTAGGTTGCCAGCTTTGTCATTACCGAGAATTCCTGAGTGCGCTGGGATCCAGACTAGTTGAATACTACTATTGTTTGAAGTCAGATTCTGAAAATAGTGAATGTTTTGCCTAGTTTTAAGAATAAAAGGATTAGTTTTGATACTAAGACTGATGTTTTTAAGGGATAACAGTGCACTCAGAGAATCGGTGAAAATTATTGCACTTTGATTAGGGTATTTGATAGCTGGCTTGACTGCTTCGTTGATAGCAAGACATTCAGCAGTAAAGATAGATGAAGAACTGTGAAGACTATTGATAACTGTAGTTGAATGGTAATCGCAAACAGTCGCGGCGCCCACCGAAATCCCATCGGGAATCTTACTGCCGTCCGTAAAAATCGCATAAGCATTATTAGCGATGAGACGGTTGAGAAAATTCTAATTACACTGGGAATCCCATTTGAGTCAGGTTCCGGGTATGCTCCTAAATGACCTTGACTCAAAGCGAACACAACATTCGCTCACTCAGAACGTTAACAGTCAACCCTCTCTCGACCCTGCGAGCTCCGCAACCGCTGCGGCAACAATTCTCGGCATTACATAAATGAAACCTAAATAGGATTTCCAGTGTAGTTAAAAAATTAAACTAAACGGAAAGTTCTTCCCTATTCTACTTCAAAAAGCATAATTATTGGACAATTTGAAGAAAAAAAAATGAATTCAATCGAAACCCCACAGATCGCTGTCAATTTTAACCGAAAATTATACCCAAGAAGAAGCAACTATATACCTTTTTTAATAGGAAGTGTGTACATGCACCGAAAAATCAGGCTATTTGTACCTTAATTTCGGTACAAATAGCTGATAGCTAGGATGTGAAGATCTAATATAAAATAGGGGAAAGGAGAAAGGAGCAAGGGCAAAATTAAAAATAGACAGGGGAAGATAAGTTCAGATAATTTAAAGAAAGAATGAAAAACTAGAAGGTAGGGATTAAGGGAGTGGCAGGAGTAAACACGCTGCTACAGAAACTTAAAGGAGTGATTGATAAGGTAAGAAAGAAAGACCAAAAGGATGTGGAGGGGAGGGTGGGAGAGGTTGATGGGGCGATAAATTCAGGGAAAGGAAACATAGGATGAAGGAGGACGTAAGAAAATGGAGGAAAGCGGAAATGGTGAAATAGGAACATAAGAGGAGATAAGTAGAGCACAAGGGAACACTGAGGGAGAAAAAGAGAGATGATGAAATAAAGGCACAAAGGAAAGGTCAAGAAGTCTGTAACGTAAGGAAGGGTAAGTGATAAACAAGGAAAGAAAACGAAGAGCGGGAATAAATGAATAAATGGGGATGGAAGGGTAAACGGAGTATCTTAAAGCTCTGTTAAGTGGTGTGGATAATAGGGTAAATGGTGAATGAAAAAAGCGGTTGCGGTTGGAAATGAAGTTAGGGAAGAGGTGAATGAGGCAATTGCAAGACCAAAGGGAAACAAGGGAACAGGTGAGGATGGCTTGGAGAATGAAGCACTGCAATATGGAGGAACAGATAGAATAGAGATCTGGAGGATTTATAATAATGTTTTGAGAGACGAAGGGTGGCTGAAAGAATGGAAGACTAGTAGTGTCGTTAATTAAGGAAGGAGAGAGCAAAAGAGTCGAGGAATATAGAGGTATCAAACGCAAGTCAGTGAGATATAAAACTTACGCGAAGGTGCTGAGGAAGAGATTGGAAATACAGGTGGAAGGAAAGGGAAGTATACTATACAACGAAACGTGTTTTAGGAAAAGGATGTGGACCACAGATAATTCATACGTGCTTAATCATCTAGTCAATAGAAACCTGGAGTAAAATAAACGAAAACTATATAGTTGCAAGGTTTTTAAATTTTAAAACAGCATTTGATTCTATGAACAGGAATATCTTATAGACGGCTATGAAAGAGAGAGGAATTAGATAAAGGTGTGATAGAAAGGATAAAAGTGATATTTGTAGAGACTAAGATAAGGGCGAAGGTGGGAGAACAGACAGAAGTCGAATTCTGGACAGGAAGGCGACTTAGGCAGGGTTGCCTGCTAAGCCCACTCCTATTGAGTGTTCTACTGACTGACTTGGACGAGAAGATGGGTATAAAAGGAAAAACAGGGACAATATTGGGCATAGGTAAACTGTATTCACTAGCATGTGTAAATGACACAGTTCTAGTCACAGATTATGAAGGAGGGAAGAATCTGATGATGAGAGTATTCGAAGAGTATATGAGAGAAAAAAATTCAGCAGTGAATGTGAGTAACACTAAGGAGATGTGTTTTTAAAATAGAAAGCGTAGAGTAGAGTTGGTAATGGAAGATAAATAGACTGATGGTGCAGTTGGTGGAGGAGGTTTCTTACCTAGGATAATGGTTCAAAGCGATATGAGGAAACGAGCTACATGCGAGAATGAGATTGGAATGTGCGAATAAAGTAATGGAGTAAGTATAGGGTATAGGTAAAAGGAGGTTCAATGATGACTGGAAAACGAGAATGTTCTTCAATGGGTTGAGTTGAAGTTGCCGAATTTATATGCTGAGGGAAGGAACAGGGCGATATAAAATAGTGTTAAGGCAACTGAAAAGATCCCGGAGTTTTTATGATAAACTAAGAAGGGATGAGGGAAGTATGATTTCACAAGCTTGTATAAGGGAGGTGATAGATAAAGAGATAAGGGTAACGTCGGATGTTCAAAATGGGAGGGAGAGAGATACGAAATGATGTTTGAACGTGGTATGCTGGTGAGGGGTAGAGTATGCCAGGGAATAGAATGTACGTATTGAATGAATGAAGAAAAAAATTAAAATATATCCAAATAACAATAAAATATTGGATAGCTATTTAATGTGTGTTTTAATACCCCATGATTATTTTCTTCTATTTGCTTAAAACGCGTTAGGCGTTCAGACGATTTGTTGGGTATTCTTCTGAATGTCTAGATAAACTAGGCACTTGAAAGCCAGGTCAAGATTTCGTGCCCAATTCTTCTGAATGCTGGCAGTCGGTTGAATGCCTAGGTGTGGTCGGCCGACTGTCTAAAACTTCTATATGCCTACTATATATATAAATACACGCAAATTTCAATTGTGGTACAGGTTTGGTTCAGACCTTGACTTGAATTGAAATTCACTGAAGCGTAAAGATCAGGCCCGTATCATAATATTGCGAAACGTGACGCAGTTACCAGCTAGGCCGTTGGAACGCTTGAACGTAATTTCTACATTCGAAATTCGCGTGTACATATATAAAATAGTAAATGCGAATTTCTTTTCATTTTGCTCTTCTGACAATGGCATACATATTTTTCTATTGTGTATAGGAAAGATTAGAAATGCGTAGAATGCACAAAGGAAGAATGTCTTTTCTATTGTATTATGTAAACATCACAGCCTTTTATGAGGTTGATAGAAACTCAATTTTGGCATTGGGACAAATAATTAATCATTCATTATTTATTATATTCCAATTTACTTAGTAACTTCACAACCTAATACTCATAATAGTGATTTTTGTGATAGCGACGCTAAATCCCGGGTCAAAATTTAGTCCCTACTTTAAACCTGCAGCTCCTCATTAGAACCTGATTTGTCTTGATTTAAATCTGCTGGCCCTACTTGGTGCCCGTTTCTTTAACTTTTTCTTCTATTCTACCTTCGGAATTCATAAGCTCTTCAATTGCGATTTTTAAACGTTTCATTTCGTCCGATTGGAACCTTTCTTCATTCAAACCGAACTTGAGAATTTTTTTTCTAATTGTAAGTGAGATAGAGAATTCAATTCACTGCAGATTGTGCCCTTTGACATTCTATTGTTTTTTCTCGAAACTACGTTCCAGCAACAATTTGTCTTCTTCATTGAGGGATTTGTCCGGGTTGCTTGAATATTTTTCAATAGCGTTTTTTCTTTGGAGATAATCCGAGTTTGACTCCATTCTTCTCCTGTATTTTTTGGGTCTTGTCATGTTAGAAGTTGATGTATTTTAATGATCAATTTTATGCCACCACCACCTTCCTACTAAGTTTCTGCAGTCTAGGAAAAAAAATCCTTCCTCATCAGTGAAACCCGAAAGAGAAAAAAAATGTTCTTTGACCTAGCTATTTGTTTTTTTGTTTATATACAAATATTTTGAAAAATTCGAATGCTCACCGATCTGGATACAAAAAGAGATTTATCTTGTTATGCGAGAGAACGACGTGGTACTCCCTAGTTTGCTTAAGTGAATTTCTAAAAAGATGTCGGCGAACATCAATATAATAAAGCAAATACGAAAGATGTTTGTCAGCGAAGCATGTCTTTCGTTTGTTGGAGGTTTGAGAATAATGAAAAAAGGAATTGAGTTTCTGAAAAAAATTTTTTGTTATTCCCAATTAATTCAAGCGAAGTGGAATTTGCCAATAACAATTTTTGCTATTAGAAAAAGATTAGGTTAATTTTCTCCATATCTGAGTAAGACCCTATCACCTTTACTAGAAAAAAATCATAATTTTATTCGATTTGAATCTGTTTTAAAATTCTTATTTATTTTTCACAAAAATATTCTGTATTTCATTTGAAGAGAGAATCTGAAATGCAAATACCTGCCGGAGTGTGATGAATCATGCTGTTTGAAAGTCTCTCGAGTAATTATCTTTATTTTTGTGACAGTGGTGGCGTAGGTAAGGCTACATGATTTTTGTTGTGGTGCCTAATAACAAAAATTTATATCTGATATTATTTTATTTTTTGTCATAGATAAAAAATGTTTACTTTTATTCATCAATATTGGTGTGAGATTATAGAGAACCTGCTTTAATGCTACAATTCCTACATGCAGCACTTGAAAGCTCAAAAGAGAGTCTAATGTGCTTTAAATACAGACCCTACTTTCACGCTGAATTTGGAAAAACAGCCGATTTCGGACATTTTTAGCGTCACCGTAGGGTATAAATTGCATTGAATTCCTTTATTTTGTTATGGGATTTACAAGATCCATACGAAGAAGTTCTAGCGTTTTAGCTTAGTCAAATTTAGTTTTTACAATTCTTCAATACGTTTTAACACCCTAGTGATAAATTGAACTATTTTTTTAATAGACATTAAATCTGTACTATTTAATGAGCGTTACCAGTTTTCTCTCACAGACGTTACTTTATCGCTCTCAGACACATGTGTACATTCGTCTTTCTTTATCAAACGCTTTACATTCAAGACAGACATGATATTCTTCGCTAATTGGTTTACGCTCTTCGCAGCTACAGAGTTTTTTTTCCTGAGAATTGCATCGTCTTAGCCTTCATTGAAATCCTAGTTTGGTATATATTCAATAGTCGCATCTTAGATACTACTCTTGAGAAGTTTGAGGAAATTTTTTGTCTTAAATACTGCTAGGGACATCTGTCGAGAGGTTATCTCAGACATCCTCAGCTCCGATTTTGCTGAAGAGATTTTTTACTTGCAGGGCCCAATTATATTTTTCCTAGGTCTCTTTTTTCAGCTAGTTCCTTCAGTCTTTTAAAACATATTTTGGGATAGCGTTCATCAGTCATGTTATAAATCTTTTCTAACCAATTGAGATTGAGTTTGAATATTTTGAGTTCAATGTGCGGACTACCAGTTTCAATTCTTGAAGCATAATTAGGAGTGCATGGTGCCACATGCAGGATTTTTGTGTAAAAAACTTACATGCACCTTTTCTAATTTCACAATATCTAAGTCCCCAAGTCTGAGCGGCATGAAAAAGTGTGCTGTTTACGAGGCTTTCATAAAGTTTATCAACTGTTCGCCAAGAATTGAGATTAAACTTATGGAATAATGAGATTGTAGATCCTACTGCTATATCTGCATTACGAATAGTAGGTTGTGCTGCTTAAAAGAAGAGTGCAGATTCAATGAAAGGAATTCCCATATATACATAATCCCTTATAATTTCTATTTTTTCATCTTCATATATAAAAAAGGACTTCTTTTTGTGACCGTAACCACCTTCCTGGAAAATTACTATTTTCGTTTTATCAATGATAGCTATTAGTTCGTTTATTTGACAGTAGTCATAAAGGTGTTTAAGAATTTTTCTCGTCGATACTAGAGAGTCTGCCAGCAACGCCATGCCGTCAGCATGCGCGAGGTGTAGTATCTCAATCAGATGGTTTATGGCCACTCCCCTAATGTCCCTAGAAATTAAATAGCCTACGATGTCGGCCATGTATAAATTAAAACTATTTAGACTTAAAGTTTCTCATTGTAGTACCCCCTTTGTTACCTTCACAGATTCAGAGGATTTCCCAGTGCCCTCTACAGAGATACCAGCTCCTGCATAAAGGCTCATCAGAATTTTCACAAACTTAGATCGAGCTCCTTAAGAGTATAGTTTATGCGATAATAAGTTATAAGGAATGGATAGGAAAGCACTCTGCTGGGTTACCCTTAACTAAAAATACATATTTTAGGCGGTTCGAAAATTGTTTTGTTTTCTAAAATCTCATTGCCTAAAAGGGTGTACTTTTTTGCAATTACCCTGGTAGAGTTTAGTTTTCAAGGATCTGATTGATTCATTCCATTTCAATTTGATTATTAAGATTATCATTATCTAAAAGGAATCATTTTTTTTAAGTCTAATGATGGACTCAGTTTACAATAATCGCATTACTGTTGCTTAGATAGATTGCGAAACTATAGAAAAGACAAGCTTACGAAATTTGTTTACTCATACAATAAAACCGTACTGACGTCAGACTTTGTGTAATCTCAATCCTATATTTAGGCACGGAATTTTCTGAACTTCTCAAGGTAAAAGAATGTGGATAATACACACAGTATGAGTTATAAATTTTGTTAATTTCAATAAAAATTTTAAAACAATAGAAAATAAGAAAATTATTAATACATACAAAATAAATACTACCAAGTTAAGTAATATAAAAATTCCGCAAAATTCAAAGCGAATTGGTAATGACTCTCGGAGGTCTTGGGAGGCTTTTTGTTGTCGGTGTCCATGAGTTCGGCTTGAAGAAGAAAAATTTTGACTGAAGAGAAAAATGAAGTCTCGCTGGCGGCCAGGGGCGAGACTTACAAAAACGTCTTGGCTATGTCTTGGCTATTTTCAGTATAGTTTTTATGCCATTTTAAATTAATTTAAAAATTTTTAAGTAATATTTGTTATCTTGAAAAATTTTTGTCACATAGAATATCGCGAATTAAGGGTATTTTATGAATGCTTATACTTTACTTTTTCCAAGTTACTTATTATTGCTTAAACAATTTATTATCTTATAATATCGCGAATTTGTTGTATTTTCTGATTGCTGTAGCCTGATTAATAAGTGTGAAGACTTATTTTTGTATGTAATAGTTATTTTGAATTGATCTTACTCATAAAAAAAAATTATTTTCAGATGTTCAGAAATTCTACTATTGGTGGAAGAAGTTTACTTCTGTATACCAAGATCTAGCCCAGAAGTTCAACTGATATTTTAACCCGAAGACGCCCATTCTGTAATGGTTGGTGTTAGGATGCACTGTGCTTCTACCAAAAAAAGACGACTTGTCCAACCCAAGAAACGAAAGGCCAATAACCTATTTAAGCACTCTGAATAGCATCTTTACAGCTATCTTGAACGAAAGGATTTTTCGAACAACTGGAAATTGGACCTGTATGGAGAGAGATTCACAAACAACGACTCTTGAAAAAGGTTTAGCAGGCTGCCGGGAGAATCTGCTTATCGACTGGAACATCTGGAAAGACGCTGCATTCTATAAGTGCAATCTATCGATGACCTGGATTGATTACCGGAAAGCTTTCGATTTAGGCTCCCATAGACTTTACACGTATCTGTTATAAAGCTGGATGTTTCATCCACTTATTTAGAGAGATTGAGGACCTTTTCGAAAACCATATTTACTATCTCATCTGCAAAACATCGTGTGACAACTAACAGGGCCACCTATGCAATTCTTGTTGTTGCCTCTGTGGCGAGCCTAATTATCACGAGCACAAGGTCTCTCATGTATTTTATATGAATAACCTGAAGATCTATGGCTCTGAGGTGGAGCAGCTAAAGCATGCGCTAACTATCTTTGGGACAACTTGCTGACATTCTCGCGGACCTTGAGCTCGTGGAAATCGGGGCTATTGGATATCTTGGCGCTAGAGGTACCTACCTGGACTTATGCGTGCCTGGTTTGATAGACGAAGCATGAGCTCACAGCCCTTGACATCGCCACGCGTAAGATCATGCATATGTAGTAGAGCTTGCATATTAAATCGTCCGTTATGCACTTATACATCCCACGCCGTGAATGCGAGCGTGAATTATAAATCTTTGATATCTTTATAACCGAATTATTCTGGGTGCAGCTCAAATGATTACAAAATGGAAGCGATCCTCTCCTGAACATGATCAGGAATCACTAAATAATTAGCGACGAAGTATTCCTTTGCAAAGTCGCTGAGCAGGTGACCGAGACTCTTGGCCTGAGTCTTAACATCAGAAGTGAGGAAAGTGCATTATTCCAACCAAATGACATTTTACATCAAGAATTGTCCAGCGACACGTGCAGACAGCAAGGCATATAATACACATTCTGTCTACATAGGACATATACTATCTGGGTGTCCAGGTCACGTGGAAACGAGCTATGTCTAGAGACACAATGCTGTCTTGAGAGTGCCTTACCACCATCTATGTCGCTCAAGAGAGATAGAGTCAATTGTTTAGAACCGGTGTAGAGAGAGATTTAGAAACAAAGTGGCTTGAAAAAGGTTTGACAGGCTGCTGGGAGAACCTGCTTATCGACTGAAACATTTGGAAAGATTCTGCATTCCATAAATGCAGTCTGTCGATGACCTGGATTGATTACCGGAAACTTTTTGATTCAGCCTCCAATAGACTTTTTACTTATCTGTTCCAAAGCTTGATGGTTCATCCAAATTTTTAGAGAAATTGAGGACCCTTTAAAAAACCATATTTACTATCTCATTTGCAAAATATCGTGTGACAACTAACAGCGTCACTTACGCAATTCTTGTGGATGCCGCTGTGGTAAGCCTAATTATCGCGAGCATAAGAACTCTCATGCGGTTTAATCTATCATTTGGCTTCACTGGTATATTCAGTAACGCTATTTTAGTTGAGTCACTTACTGTTTCACCTAATTAAAGTCGGAAGATCACTGGTTTACCAGTGATAATTCAAAATACTTATTCAAACTGTGAAAATTGCACTGGATCAGTTTAAAAGAGCACTTTTCAGGAGCGTTTCTCCTTCAACTTTCTCCGCTAGTTTTATTCAACTGGTGGTATTTTTTCAAAAGTTAACAGGAGAACTTGAAATTTTTCGTTCAATGCATATTCGAAAAACACGAAAAATATTTTTAAATTTTATCAAAACAATGTCAAACTTCCCCTCCCTAGGGATCGCGGGACCTTGTAGCTGGTGGGAGGGCTTACGGGTCTCAGTAGACTATAGATCTGGAATAGGTGAACCTAAGGGACTGTATCGCGAGGTGTAGCTACTCTGGGGAACTGACGGACTCTAGTCGGTGAGACTTAAAATAAGGAGCGATCCTTCCAGGAGGTAATGGCAAGGCCTCCTGGAATATCGAGAGCGCGAGTTCTCATGCTCACAAGCTGAGATGTGATCACCGTCTCCAGAGCTGAATGGCGCCAGGGTCAACAAATCCTTGAACACACTGGCCTGCCCTCCTTAGTAGATGCGCGCATATGGCTAACAACGCCCTGGTGAGAGTTGTCGTTGCGTCGGGTTATCCTGAGAGCTGTTTAACTCTCGAGGATTTGGACAGGCTGAGAAATGAAATCTCTAAAGGTATTGACGCGTTACCCCGCGAAAGGCGCGCCTCCAGATTCAATGACATCTTCATCAGGTCGCGGTCCATCGTTGTGGAGGCCGCAGACATCTGGTCACGAAACTGGATAGTGGAAAAAACCCCAACGTTTAGGCCTAAAGAAGGTCTAAACTTGGAAGTCAAGGGGACGGAATGTTTGCAAAGGTACCGCAGAGCGACCGTACTGATTCCCGGCAACCCCGAGAGTCCGGCAACCGCTCTAAGGCACCTCAGCTTTCAGAACCTGTTTCTATGAACTGGTTCGTGGAAGGTATTTTCCGACAGGCAGGGATCCAGGCCGAAGGAGACAGTCTGAATTCTAGTCGTTGGTCTTCCCGAATCCTCAATCAGAGCCCTTGCGGCTCTAGATTATTGACCCTATCTGGGGGCGCGTAGGGTTACCTTCGGAGTGACCCAAATGGGATCCGCAAGGAGACCAGAAGCGTCATGAGGTGCCCCGAACTAGCCTTCCAATGGCTGAGACGGGAATTTCCATGTGACTCAGGAGCAGTAGCGGAAAAAGGCTAGATGTGCTTATTGCCTCGGCTTATTTCCCTGGCGATGGCGAGGGAACTCAACGAGAGGCTTGCGGAATTCTCCACAAGCTATGGTACCGTTGATGAGTTGGAGCACGCCGCGGATTTTTCGCGAAGGGCTCTGACTACATAATATGATAACAATTGTCTTACAAGCACAATTAAGTCTGGGGCATCTATAAGACGGCCCAGTATGGATACAATAAAAGTATAAGAATGTATGAGCAGGAAGAGTGGAGGGGCTTCTGCGAGGAATCGAAGGACGAAATTATTTAGAGCAAGCATAGCCCTCAAACAAGTGCCATCGGCATGGAAGGATGGCAGAGTGGCCTTCATTCCTAAACCTGAGAGGAAGGGTCACACTGCGGCAAAAGATTTTTGACCAATCAGGCTAACGTCTTTTATCCAGAAGACGTTGGAGAGGCTGGTCGAGAGATACATTAGGGATGAGGTGATGTTGGCCTCCCTGCTGCATAGAGGGCAGCATGCTTTTCAGGCAGGCTGCACGGTAGAAACTGCGCTTCATGCTGTTGTTGCAAAATTGCAGCAGCAGTTGGAACAAAGGGGGTATGCTTTGGGCACTTTCTTGGATATAGAGGGAGCTTTACGCAATACTCCTCCAGAAGTCATCTGTCGAGAGGCTTTGAGATGTGGCGTGCCGGGCCAGCTAGTGTGCTCGATGAGAAGCATGCTACCCCGAAGGAGACTCAAAACCAGATGGGGCGAAGGCATAGTAAGGGAAATAGCTCCATGGGGTTGCCCACAGGGGGGTGTCCTGTCGCCCCTCCTGTGTTGCATTGTAGTGGACGGCCTCCTTCGAAGGCTAAATAAAGAGGGGTATTATAATCAGGGCTATGCGGATGACTTTGTAATCCTTGTCCTTGTTAAATATCTGGAAGTAATCCTAGATAGCGAGCTGAACTGGGCAAAGCACCTGGAGACCCAGTGCAGGAAGTTTGTCATTACTTTTTGGGTGTACAGGAGAGCCTTGGGATCACGTGCGGTTTCGTGCCTAAAATGCTTGACTGGCTCTACTCTGCTCTCCTAAAACCAAGGCTCATACATGCGGCCGTGGTCTGGTGGTCACGGGCAGAACTGAAGACAATTCAGGACAGGCTGCGAAGATGACAAACGCTAGCATTGACGGGTTTGACTGGAGCAATGAGGACTACGCCCACATGAGCGATAGTATTCATGCTCTGTGAGAAACCCCGACATGTTGTGATAACCGCTAGAGCGGCACACACGAATGGCCGCCTGGCAAGAGGAAATAGATGGACTCAGGGAAATAGACACACTGGCTCCCAAGTGATATCAGCGCACTGTCGATTCTAGAGATGAGGCAAGATAAAATAACAAAACGCTTCAACTTTGGCAAAATTTTCCGCGTCTGCATTCCAAGCAGGAATTTGTGGAAAGGAAATGGTAACCCGCTCCTCCAAGGGGAAATCTGGTTTAAGAATGGCTCCAGGGGTGAAGGAGGGTCAGGAACAGGAATCTATGACAGCAAGAGAGGAAGGGGGATGAGAATCCCGTTCGGGCGGGGGTCCTGGCCGTCCTGCGCTGTGCTGAAATATTAATAGAAGAAAACGCTGCTGGCAGACAGATTACGATATGGTCAGACAGCCAAGTGATGCTAACTGCAATAGGGAAACCAGAAATATCATCAGAACTGGTTTGGGAATGCAAAAAGGCATTAAACCAACTTGCAGAAAGAAACAAGGTGGCTCTCATATGGGTCCCTGGTCACACAGGGATCAAGTACAACGAAAAGGCGGATCAGTTGGCAAAATGCGCCGCAGCGAGTGAATACATAGGACCGGAACCGGTACTGGGAATAGCATCTTGCTGTATCGGGATGACCATTAAAAGCTGGATCCGAACAAAAGACCGGGAATACCGGCAACAAATCCAGACTTGCCGTCAGGCGAAATCAATCCTGGGTCATACCTATAGGATGGACAGAGCCAGGGAAATCTCCGGTTTACCCAACAAAGATACAAGGACAGTGGTGCGGGTCCTCACTGGGCATAACCACTTAAACTATCATATGCAAAAAATTGGGTATAACCCTACTATAGAGTGCAGAAAGTGCGGCATGGATGACGAAACATCCCTGCATGCATTATGCCAGTGCCCGGCATTAGCTAGATGGGGCAACAAACGCTCGGGGCCCATTTTTTGGAACTTGAGGAAATTAAAACGCGAACAGTAGTCGACATACTGGGCTTCATCAAGAGGTCTGGTGGGAACTGCTGAGGACGAATAGGTAAGGGTGTGGCACTATGTGCTTTATAGCTTGAGCGCCAGGGGAGCTTTTCATAGACTTCCCGCCCGTCTTAAAACTCACTAACTATTTACCTATGTCAAACTTTCACCAAAATACCTCTAGGTCCCTCCATTACACAAATTTTGCAGAATCTTTCTCCAATAAATCTGTTGCGTGTTCATGTATTTTGTATTACACAGAAATATTTTCATAACATCGGACGCAGAAAAGATTAGGTTTTAAGAAAATTGTGAAAAAAATATATTCCTAAATTTTTTATTAAAAAAAAATGCAATTATTATTCTGTAAACCTGATGGAAATCATTGATATAAACCATTTTTTTTATATAATATTTAAAGTCTTCTTAAGTTGACACTAAAACATAAAAATTGTGTTTTTTTCGAGAATTTTGTTGTCAACATTTCTAAGTTTTGACGCGATGTACTGACCTGAGCAGAATCAATTTCGTGGTTTACTGATTTTGATGAGACTAAAATTGCCATTAGGCAATTAGTTATGAGATAGTAGTAATAAACAAACTTTGTAATCAAATGCAAAAATTATGGCTAAACACATGCTGAATAGTTTTTAGTAATACAACTTAATACTGAATAATACCTGTAATTGATATAAACAATTATTTTAAAAAATGCATGTTTTTGCTATTTTTGTTCATAAACAAAACATAAACAAGTAAAGATTTCATATTTTTTTTTTTAGTTTGAAAGCAGCATTTCTTCACGGAAAAGTATTACTATGTGCGTTGTGCGTTACATTTGGGTAAATTGTTCAAGTATTCAATAATATTTTTTATTTTTATAAACATTCCTTACACTTCACCTTTTGAATTGTACACAAAAGAAACGACTGATTATTGTTTCTAAAAAATTTTTCTTCAAATTGAAGAAATTGTTAAATGCTGGTTCTATGCAACTAAATGTAACGCAGAACCCCCCTTATCAGTACAGTGTGTCGAGAGCTAAAAAATATGAACAATTTTTTTCTCAAATGTAACAAAAAACACAACTTTTATATTTAAGCAATAACTTACTACAATAACAATAACTAAAAACCGTTTTTTGTCCGACCCCCCTTGAAAACGTGTCATTGCATGCACGTGAGGCAGGCGTAATGTGGCCGCTTTTAGCCCAGTGACGTTCGCACATGCGCACTTCGCCGCCGGGCCAACATTAAACTTTACGCCCGCTACCCAACACTTTACGTCCGCTAAATAACACTTTACGTCCGCTAAATGAAACTTTACGCCCGCTACACATACACTGCACCACGCAAGTGACAATATGAAGGAAATTATCTTTATCTTTAAAAAAATTGTATCGCTGCACCCCACAGTCTCCCTTCTGCAAAGTACGCTTTTTCTTTCTTTCACTTATAATGTAAAATTGTCAAGTACACCAAACATCCTCTATCTGCTTAACATGCTTGTTTTCAAGAAGGGTATGACAAAAAGTATGGTGTGTATCAAGGGCGTACGGCTATTTTGCCTCGTGCGACTGCCGACCTCGCTTCGCTCGGGCGGCAAGTTCACACTCGTCAAAATAGCCTTCTTTACGCCCTCGATACACAATATACTATTTTGAATAGATATTTGAAAATTTATAATTTGTTACTAATTTTTTTAATTTTTGGAAAATTTAATAATTTCTGCAAGATAACCCAAAATAAGCAAAATCGATTCCTTGAATTTTGCCTTTGACATGGAACAACCCTTAGGCGTCCATCAAACAAAATCGAAGAAAAAATGTTTACTTCAAACTGGGGAGGGGTTCGAAAAGTAACATAGTTTCTGAGTGGCCTCTGTTTTGCACAGAGATACAATTTCCATGTTTTGTGCGGGTCCTATTTTCTCTAAATACGATCCGCAAGTCCTATTCAAAAATTTTTTGAGATTAACTGACCACCGCTTGTGGGAGTTTCCTCTAATTCATTTAGGTTCAATTCAGTAACCGTGCCGCTATCCATATTTATTTTCACCCGTCTTAGAATGTATATACACGCATATATTCCACGAAGAATTGAATTATGACGATCCAATAATGCCATGATGTCACCATTTGATGTCGTTACAACAAATCGCTCTTCGGTTGGCATAGGCCCAGGCCTATATCCTATTCTCAATTTGACGGGGGTGACGGCAGGAAAAGTGTATCTACGAATTTCGCATAACCGGTTTGGATTTTTGTTGGGAATAAGCCTAATAAACCCAAGTAGTTCAAGATCATATCCAAATATGCGTGAAGTACGACGCGTGGCAGGAGGAGATCTGCACCTGGTACGAAGAGGAGGTTCGCCAGGAGAAGTAGATCTGTCAGGAGAATGATGTCTGCCAGGAGGGACACACCTGGCTGGTGAATGAGAAGTACTGGGACATGGAACACCGGGAATAGGTTCTCCATTGGGCAAACACTCGAATGGCGCACTGAACTCTGCATCAAGAAACAAAGTATTAATTTTTTCATAAAGTACACAATCGTAAGCTGGTCATCACTGTGTGCAATTCCCAAATAGATAGTTAGAAATCACTAACAGCGCGCGAGGCAACGACTGCATAACCTACGGTTATATACTTACATATACTCCCCTTACACACTACCCTTAATTAACAAATTGATACCTCGTAAACGATTAGATTTTGTGGTCTATCGTAACCAGATAGTTACACGCGTTACAATCACTGAAGACGACCGGTCATCGTCTGCGATGGAAGGCGACGGAGATGATGTACAGGGTGCAGGAGCATAACTTTCTTATTTGGAATGCGCGACTTTGTAGCACTAACGGTCGTAGTCGGGCGGGAGTGGTCTTGTTCGAGTGAGTGGGTCCTAAAGTTTTGTTCGCTTTTTGATCAGTCACCATTATGCGTTGGAACAGCGAGGAACGCGCATTCGCCGTAAAAGCCTACTTTTCTAGCGGCCTCATCTCCCTTAGGGGCGATTTTGAGTGGCCTGCGCGCTCTTGCGATCTTTTGTGTGTTGTTATTTGAAATCCCGCATCTACGTCATCCGCCCAAGGACCTTGGAAGACCTGAAGGCCAACATTCGGGAAGAAACGGCCAACTTACCCGCCACTATGCTAAAAAGAGTCATGGCAAAGGCCAAAATTCGGTTGACCCAGTGTAGTGACAATGGGGGGCGTGACCTACCGGGTATGATTTTCAGAACCATATACAATTAAACTTTAGATGTCTACCTATATTATAAAAAAATAAAAACATGTTTGCTTTATAAAATGCTGTTATTTATATATAAAATAGATGCGCCATTTTGAGTTAATGCATTTCGACAGCATATTCTATATCAGGGACACCAAAAACCCCCTTTCACTAGGTTCTATACAAATCCGATGTATTTTTTTATTTTTTCCACTCCTGGGTGTCTCCTGGACTACTGTGGGACACTGGGACGTCGTGAACATGTGGAACAATCCTAACTGTGTACGCATGCAGATGATACACGTCGACATTTCAACGTGGAAAGTTGCTCCGTGTAAAGATGTCGAACCTTAAGGCGGACTCAAATCACTTTCTTGTTTGGAAATCCATACCAATTCCGTATCAATAGGAACACTTTTGGAACATCACTTTTTATTACACACATATTCTGGATTCCCCGGAATGAATTCGGATGAAATCGCACAAGCTCTGATTTTTAAGATATGTTCTCTTAATTACGGATATAGTGCATGGTTATATTTACCAATAGAATAGAGAACAATAGCCAAGGATATGATGAGAGAATAACAAATTCTCATATTTTCTAATTAGAAGAAAAACTTATTACTTTATTACTTAAAAATGTTTCGACTAACACTCTGACTAAGGAATATTCTAACGCTTACTTAAATTATGTATCATATACGTTTGGAGGTTGTATATTCATTAAGGTGGTCCAAAAATGCATTGCAAAAATTTTTTTCTCGAATTTTGATCAATGAAGACCGAAAAATTATTCGAATCCACACAAAAATAAACCCTTTTTTTTTTTGAGAGAAACTTATATTTAGAGGTGGCGCATGCCCCATGAGGTTTAACCCGTATTTTCCATAAGGAAACAAAGGTTTTTGTAAATTTTATTCAGAATCCTCAATATTAGCTGAATTGAGTTGAATCTCAACAATTCTCTTCACAATTTATTATTGTTTTTAGCAATTTTCTCTTCGAATGGGGATAGAACTTCGCGACTTTTTTCCAAAATGTTCCGCTTTTTCTTCCAGTTTCAATTATTATTATGAGAAGTTGTAGGCTCCAAAAGCTACGCTCATAGTTCCTTAAAGCAACCAATCCCGACGCGTGCACGTCATCCACTCCTAGTACCTCTATCCCTGACTGTAAGCAAGAGCGGGAAGTTTGCGCAAGAGACCTCGTACAACTCTGTTCCTTAGAGTCCGGTCTCTAGCAGCGGACGAC
Organism: Andricus curvator; assembly: GCA_932195095.1. Classification (NCBI taxonomy): domain Eukaryota; kingdom Metazoa; phylum Arthropoda; class Insecta; order Hymenoptera; family Cynipidae; genus Andricus; species Andricus curvator. Next base: position 6,458 of record CAKNYM010042225.1, on the reverse strand, counting down.
CTTACACGGCAGACGGCACAGTTGGAGATGAAAGTGTCACCTCTGGATAATTTTTTAGAGCTACCAATCTTTGTAGAATGTTATGAGGAACAGTGTTGACAGACCAGATGAATTGATCCCAGAAGAACAGCCTTTTGCATCCAGCTCGCGATGGACTGAGCCTGATGCTGGCAAGCCGGGATTTTGTTGAATTGGCTAAGAAATGAAGCTTTCATGCCTCCAAGACAACCGATTATGAGAACTACAAGATGGAATTTGTAGGCTTGGTACAGCCTGCTCAGCTCGAAAACAAGTGCTTGATATTTCGCCCGTTTTTCTTCCTCCTTTGCCGTGATATTACCATCGGCTGGTGCCGAGAATTCAATCACGTAAATGATCTTCGTCTCCAGATCTTGGAGGACAATATCAGGCTTTGTAGCACTGATACGTTAGGTGGTGGAGAATGAGAAATTCCAGAAGATCTTACACTGATCATTCTCCACAACGGACTCAAGTTCCCCCTGGGCGTATGGCAAGACTGGCAATAGATCAACACCATAGAAGTGCCGAAGATGGTGATATAACACTTTGAGAGTCACATGTACCCGTAGAATGCATACTTTGAGCATCCGCAGAAAAAATTTCCAAGTGTTTCTGGCTCTTGCTTGCACGCTCGGCAGTCTGTAACGCCGCCTTGACAGGCAAAAAGAAATCCCTCAGTCTCCGATCTCAATCCAGCAGACTTGAGAAACAAGTTGGACAGACCCATCGACAGATCTTCTCTACGTATAATGCCATGGAATTTACCATGAAGGCGTTTGTCAGCATGTTATTTTAGTAGAAGCGAATGTTCTGCTTTCTGTACCCGACTTTTGAGCACGAAAGGGGTTAGTGATTCTAGGCCATGTGCAGTGTCGCTGGAATCAAATGGAAGCCCAAACTCCTCGGCGGCCTTATCTGCGGCACGGTATTGAAACGCCGCGGCATTAATGACTTCATGTTGACGTACGAGTCGCATAGGAGAATCTGTGCTATTTAGAACTGAGCAGGCTGTAACCAGAACCGTACTTCGGTACTAATAATCATTCTTCGTATGATGACTTTGATGAATTGCCATTATCTTGCGTGTGCACATTTTGGGTTTCCGCTTGCGGCATTCCAAGATATTTATGAGTTTCTCCATTACCAAGATGTTGAATGGTATTTCCGCCTATGAGTTGAACATCCTGATCGTCACGCGATGATGCAGTTTCTAGTCTGACTTGGTGTAGGTGGACGCAGGCTTATTTTTCCAGGCCAAAGCTCATGCCAATCGCTTTAGAGTACCTATTTACCCCCTCCACAAGGATGTCAAGGTCCTCTTTTGAAGAAGCAAAGAGTTCAAGGTCGTCCATGTATAAAAGGTGGTTGGCCTTATATTCTCTTCTGTTTGGCGAGCCACATAGGTATGCAGAGCTTTAGTCTGGAAGCAGAAAAGTATCGGACTTAGAGAGTCTCCTTGGAAGTCACCCATTTTATATGTGATATAGCTGGTAGTCACTTGTCTTTTGTCAGATGTAATAACAAATATTGTCCGCCACAAGAGCCTAAGCTCTTTTATGCATTTCACTATTTTTGGATGCACCTCCAGGCACTTAAGGTGCTTAATAAGTACCTCATGGTTCGTGTTATCGAACGCCTTACGGTAGTTAATCCAGCCATGGACAGTGTCCACTTTACATACGTTTGCATCCTCACTATCCTTGCACCCCCACATCTTCACTCCATAAAATAGCATAATCATCACTAACGAGTCGAACAATTTCATTCACCTTCCAAAGTCATCAGCGAACAACTTCTTTCCCAACCCCATACCTGCCTCATCACCACATTTGCCCTCCTCAACCTTTCTTTTATGTGCCCGTTTACCCCCCCCCCCTCCCCCAATTTGTCCGAAACAGGAAGCCCAGATACATAAACTCTTTCACCCCCTGCACTGCCTTCTCCTTCAACTTCCACTCCCCTATTCTGCAACCTATACTTATCCAGGTATCTTCTCAATCTCTTCATCATCTCTTTCAGGCCTTCTCGCTTCTTGCCAGCAACACTTTGTCATCTGCGTACGCGAGTGACCATATCCTAACCCCTCCTACCCTAACTCCTTCTACCACACCGCCCTCTAGCTTACTCTCCATATCCGCGATTAAAATCGGAAAAAGCATTAGGCATAGCGGACACCCTTGCCTTAACCCCCTATCCATCCAGAAAACCCTCCGAAATCCCCTCCCCTCCACCCACGTTATCTGTCATCTCTTCATATACCTCCCTTACCGTCTCGATTAGGCTTCTCTCCACTCTCCCCTCCTCCATCGCCGCCTACAACCTTTCCCTATCCACGGAAGGGAACGCGCCTTTGAGATCCACAAAAAACGCGTACACTTTCGCCCCCTTTTTCGATAATTCTCTGACCGCCACGTGCTCCAAAACGAAGATATTGTCGATACTGATTCTTATAGTATACAACAACCTTTATTTCACGCACACATATAAATAGTAATTGTTTAGTAGTCCTGTATTCTATTTCTATTTTTTTTTTTGTAAATCATCTAGTTCCAGCACTTCGACTATTTTCGTTTAATTTGATTGAAGTATATACCAGATTTCAAGATTTCAAGGATTAAAAAGGTTTCGAGTACATGTGTGACGTAAAATTTAACTTAGCCGGGAGTGTGGTAGGGATCGTGTCGCATCTAAGTTTTCCAGGCTTTCCTCTCGCTATACAGTAAGGCGGCCCAAAATGGCAAACCTCTCGATTTTTTGTTATTTGCAACTCAGAACATGTCCCACATACTGAAGAACTGATGGCGATTTTCTAAATAAATTTTCATATAATATATAGAGGTGGTGCCAAAGCTTATGAATTTATTATGGAGTTTAAAATAGAAAAAAGTATATTTTTCTTGATGCTATAAATTATTGAAGGAATTTACTGAAATTTGAAAAACGTTTCACTCACTAATGATGAAAGTTCTTAAAAGAAATATTATAAAACAAAATTATAATGAATATTTCTTAAGTCTCAAACATGGATGTTTTAGCTTAAAATCATGATTTTTATAAGCTTAAAATTGCTGAAAATTACAACAGTTGTTTCTCATAGATTCAGGATGCGACGTCTTGAAAATCGCGTAATTTAAATTATAATATCAAAATGGTTATTACCAAAAACCAGAAATGTTCCGTTCATGGGCGTCTCAAGTAGTCCATAAATTACTTATTCAATGGTGGGCTTGTTGCTTTGGCTAATTCATTAAGGTTCTACTGTACATATACATTTTTCTCATAAGCAGTAGGCTAGTACAGGTAGAACACACCTTTAAATTCTCATTGTCAGTCCCAACAACAATATATGCAGGTAGCAAAGCGAATGTACGAATAAATGGGAAACTAAGTGACTGTTTGATATTATGCAAGGTGTTAGGTAAGGATGCGTTATGTCCTAGTGGCTATTTATTATATTCACGGACAAGTGTCTAAGAATGGTTATCTCTGACAAAGAAGGTGTGAATCTCGGAACAGCGAAGGTACGTGGGTTAGCGTTCGCAGATGATAAGGTTGTTATGGCAGGATCACAGAAAAAACTGAGAGTAAGAACTGTTGCAGGTAATGTGCGAAGTGGGGTAACCGCCAGCACGGTAACTGCGACTGGAGTAAGCTCACCGTGGTGAATGCAGATATCTCTGGCGGACACCGCTAGAGGCATCACGTTACAGGCCTGTAAGCGCGGAAGGTTTACCTCTGTTGGGAGTAATCAGCTGACTGTTACCCTGCTTGAGCGATTGCCCGCGCCGCTTCGTACCCCTAGTTTTTTCTGTGATCAATCGAAGATTTGAAAAGAATGTTGAGCAAACTGAATACAAGCGTGAAGAACCTGAGCCTCAAAATTAACGTAAATAAAACAAAAATCATGGTTTTTGTAGGAAAAGATTAGAAAACAATATGCAACATTATCCTAAATGATGAGAGAATAGAACAAGTTCACAAGTACGTATATCTTGGTAGCCTATCACTAAGGACGGAAAGATAGATGGAGAGTTGAATAGGCGTATAAACGAGGATAAGAAGATTATCGGTAGAGCAGGATCCATTATCAGAAGTAAAAATATATCAGTTAAAGCTAAAAGAACAATACATTATTCTATATTCATAGCCACTGTGCCGTGTGGTAGCGAGAACTAAACCTACAAAGAAAAGGATAAGAGTAAAACTAACGCGATTGTCATCACATTCCTGCGGAATATATGCGGTATAACGCTAATGAACAAAGTCAGTAATGAGAGAATCCTCAAAGAATACGGTGTAGAGGAGACACTGGTTTGGGCATGTTGAGACAATCAAAGATCTAGGATTGACGAATCAATTTTATCGAGATAAAGAAGATGGCTGCATACCTAGAGGCAGACCAAGAAAAGAATTTTCAGATTGTGTGAATGAAACCCTAATTCGGAAAGACATTAGAAGCTATAGAAATACAAGAACTCGTGGGAGAAAATGCATGGACGTGAAGGAAGCTAAACAGGTATGTCAGAAGAGGAAAGTGTGGCGACAAATAGTTCATGAGACATGCATGATGAAGAATATCAGTGGAGTGAACGACGCCCGGACCAAACGACCTTGGATACAAATGGGCCCGAGTGAAGAGCTTTGAATCTATGGCAACTAAAACATTATTTTTTTTGTATTTTTACAGAGAGCTCGAACATTTTTTTCTTTTAGTTTTGTGGAAAATTGTATGTTCTTCATTTCTAGCTATAAAATTATTGACTTCTTTTTTTTTTAGTACCCATCTATAAAGTCTCTCTTCTCTCCCTTGGTGCATAATATACTATTGATAAAATGCCCTGGAAGTGAGCAATTTCTAAAAAACTGCTTATTTTACAGTCTTTTTTTCTCATGGGAAATACGTGTTAAACTTCATGGGGCTTGCGCCACATCTAAATATCACTTTACAAAAAAAATGGATTTATTTTTGTATGGATTCGAAAACATTTCCGAGTGTTAATCATTAAAATTCAAAAAACGTTTTCAAGTAAGAACGTGAATCGTGAAAACTGGTTAAACTAACAAGGAGGACCTACACCCTTCGGAAATTTTTACGAATTTTTACGTCTGCCTGTCCGTCTGTCTGTCCGTCTGTCTGTAGTATCGTGTAGGCACGATAACTTTCGAAAGATTGATCAGATTGGATTGTTCTTTGGCACACTTTTTTAAGGCCTAAAAAGAAATTACGAGTTCGATAATCATCTATTTTGGATGAAAATTAAAAAAGTTAGAGCATTTCCAAATTTTTGAGTTTTTTTCCAAGATTAAAAAATTATATGTACGGCCATTTATAGTACTCGGAAATTCGACCTATTTATCCTCATGACTTTTTTCGATAAAAACAAAATTATCAGACTTATGGCATTTTCAAAATCCAAAAAAACAAACGAAAATGAACATTTCAAGCCAAACAGCGCCCGATATGAAAAAAAGTAAAGATAAGAAAAACGTTGCTTTTTGGAAGCCCTATAAGATAATCGCAACAACTTTTTGAATTTTTTCGAAAAATCGAAAATTCAAATTTGGATCGCACAAAGATAATGGAAAATCAAAAATTTTAGTTTGCGGTCGAACTATGCAAGAGACAAAAAAAAATAAATAGACAGAAATTTTACAACCAGAAAAGATCTACAAATTTGTTATTAATCACTTTTTTATAGGACACGTAGTTTTTGTTTTATTCGTAAAAAGCGTTAGAAATAAAAAAATTGAATTTTTGGACAAACAACGCCATCTACGGAAAAAAATAAAAAGTCAAAAGTTATTCACACAAAAAAGAGCTACAGATTCGTTATGGAGAATTTCTTGATAGAATGCGTAGTTTTTGTTTTATTCGTAAAAAAACAGCATTGAAAATAAAAAAATTTAATTTTTGGACAAATGACACAAGCTATGAAAAAAATGAATAGACAAAGGTTGCTCTTTCAAAAAAGAGTAAGAACTTGTCTGAATTTGTAATCAATAGTTTTTTTATACGACATGTAGTTTTTGTTTTAATCGTAAAAAATAACATTCAAAATAAAAAAATTAAATTTTTTGAAAAGCGACACAAGGTACGAAAAAAAATTAATATACAAAAGTTCTTCACCCAAAAAGGAGGTACAAATTTGTTATTAATAATTTTCAGATATGACGAGTAGATTTTCTTTTAATCGTAAAAAATAAGATTAAAAAAAATTAAATTTTTGGAAAAACGAGACAAGAGACGAAAAAAATGAAAAGACAAATGTCGTTCAACCAAAAAATATCTACAACGCTAGGATGCGTAATTTTAATTGTAATCGTAAAAAATAACATTGAAAATAAACAAATTAAATTTATGGAAAAACGACACAAGTTGCAATAAGAGGTTTGGTAACAATTTGCAAATATTAAAGTAATCATGAAAAATAAAATTT
>CAKNYM010042224.1:2982-25224 GCA_932195095.1 Andricus curvator | reverse complement strand
ACGCGTCCTCGGGTTGCGGATAGAGGGTCCCTGTACCAAGGGTTTCTGCTGAATATGGTTACAATAATTAATAAGCAGTCGCGGACAATTGTCCAGGGATGGTCCCGAAAGAATAACTCCTAAGCGAAGGCGTAACAACCGTGCCGAAAGCTGAATGTCACCTGGGGGAGGTGTCTCAAACCGTGATCCTGGGATACCGGGCGACCTCTAAGAGTATCAGCCTTATCCTTGCACGCGGGGCTCTACAAGGATGGACTAACCCTTTTCCCTAGCTGCTCGTGGGAACAACAATGACAATACCAAACATAGTAGTAGGAAGTGCGGTTCAAAACAATCGAACGCGCAGGGCTCCCGACAATGGGTCGGACAACAATACTGACTACCCTAGAGTTAGGGGAGCCAATCACGACGGATTCAATGCGATTGACCGGCAGAATCTCATTGCTTTTAGGTGGACGGATCGACTCAGGGACGACCTGCTGGAGTGCTATGATACCAGTATGGCCCCTGAACGAAAAGGTTACATGGCGCGACTGCATGCTCTGTGGTGCGAGAAACACCCAGAGCTCTCGGATTTTTCGCAAAAACGTCTGCGAAACCGTGCCGAGGACCTCCGGAAAAGGGGTTATATAAGCGGAGCGCCTACACAACCGCAGCCAGAACAAGCCGGCAACAGAGAAAGAGAGGCGACACTGAGACCAACCTCGAACAGGAATCCAATAGAGGAAGAACGATGCTTCAAGACCCGAAGAAACATCAACATTCAGGTTTCTCCCAAGCCGAAAGATCTGACTGAACTGGATGATGAGCTTCGTGGAGATTTTTTCGAAGAATCCGACCTCTGGACTATCAATTGTAGTGTGTACAATGCAGCGAGAACTTTGGCAGATGCAAACCGTAAAACAAAACCAATGGTTGACCATAAGACCAAAAGACGAATGCATCAACTCAGCACAAAGATAGGCTGGGCAAGACAGTACGCGTCCCGCATTCAGTGTGTGATTGACTACATAACATCTGGCAGGACTTTCACTGCCAAGGTTCGACAGTTCGCGCGCGAACTGCGGATCCGTCATCAAACACTCAGCAAGTCAAAGCTACTGACCATCAGCCAGCATATTGTTGACAGAATACGAGTACCCAAACCAGAGCGCCCAAACCAGAGGAGGTCGAAGCATTTTCGAGAGAAGTCTACGAAGTCCAACATCCACTTGAAGAAGGCTCAAAGAACATAAATAGCTTCAAGGAGCTGTGCAATGCCCTCATAACAGCTGAGGAGGAATGCCCACCTATCACTACCGAGGAGGTGAAAAACGTATTAAGAGGCATGAAGAACTATTCCGCTCCGGGACCAGATGGTATCAAGACCTTCTGGCGGAAGAAGTTTCCTTCAACCCACCAACATCTGGCCCGAATTTTCACCTCATATCTAAAATCGGAAGAGCCTATTCCGGAGTGGTTGGTGGAAGGGAGCACAGTGCTCCTGCCGAAGACGGGCAACTTAGCTGACCCTAAGAATTACAGGCCAATAACTTGTCTGAACACGCTGTATAAGATCTTCACAGCTATCCTAAATGATAGGATTCTTCGGACAATTGCACGGGAGATCTTGCTCATCGATATATGTGTCTGTAAAGACGCAGCATCCTATCAGCGACTTCTATCGATGGCCTGGATTGATTAACGGAAAGCTTTCGATTCAACCTCCCATAGCCTTATCATCTGTCTGTTGGAAAGCCTAAAGGTTCATCCACACATCGTGAGGTGCATAGAGAGATTAATGCCGCTTTGGAAAACCAGATTTACTATCTCATCTGGAAAACATCGTGTCATCATTAACAGTATCACCTTTCAGAGAGGTGTGTTTCAGGGCAACACCATGAGCCCTCTCCTCTTTTGCCTCACATTATTGCCACTATCTCTCGCACTTCGCCATTCCGAAGGGTATCTCTGCGGCAAACCTGGAAACCGAAAGCATAAGGTCACTCATGTATTTTACATGGATGATCTTAAGCTCTATGCTAGGAATCAAGAGAAACTACATCTAGCTCTGAAAATTGTCAAAGAGTACACTCAAGAGATTGGAATGAAACCTGGGCGTGCCACAGAGCCGCATTCAGGACGTGACATCTATAAAGGATACTCTCCGATGCAGATTTGGTCTTGCGAACTGTCGGCGAGAAACAAAGCATCTGCAAGGAACATGCTTGCCGTCCCGGTAGTACTCTATTCATTTGGAGTGGTTCCATGGACGAAGGACGAGCTCAGATCCCTTGATATCGGGACGCGAAAGGTTTTGCACATTAACAAGAGCATGCACTTTAAGTCTTCTGTTCCGCGACTTTACATCTCACGCCGCCTAGGTGGTCGCCGAATACTGAATCTTGAATGTCTTCACAACAGAATTATTCTGGGTACAGCACATATAGTTGCAAATGGACAAGACCTTCTTCTTAAAATGGTCAAGAAACACGAAGAAGTGGGCAAAGGGGCGTTTCTGTGCAAAGCAGCGGAGGAGGCTGCTGAAACACTTGGCCTTGACTTCGATATTAGGGGTGAGCAAAATGCATCAAATCTTATCCATCTTGAATACTCACTCCTGAAGGGCCGGATTAAGAAAGCACAGGAGAAAAACTTCCACGAACAGCTTCTCGACAAGAGGATGCACGGCATCTTCCACAGAAATGTGGAAGATCAGTCGATGTCGTATGAGCTAACGTTTGCTTTCCTTAGATCACCCGGATTGAAGTCGGGCACGGAGGGCTTCATTTTGACATGTCAAGACGGTATCATTTCCACTCTAGCATACCGTCGCCACATTTTGAGCCAAGACATTCCCGATGATAGCTGCAGAGCGTGTCATGCACACCCCGAGCATCTAGGACACATACTATCTAGTTGTCCAACTCATGAGGGAACGACCTACATCCAAGGGCACAATGCGGCACTAAGAGTGCTTTATTACCATCTCTGTCACTCTTATGGCATTAGCTCAAATACCTCTCCGTTAAACGCTCCTAGAGAAATAGAGTCAATTGTCGAGAATGAGAAGTGCCGCATATACTGGAACTTCATATTCTCGACAATTGTTTCTGTTGCGCACTCGAGGCCTGAAATAGTTCTCCTTGAATTCGAGAAACGAACCATGTTCGTTATTGAATTTTCGGCACCAGCTGACAAAAACGTCACAGCCAAGTAGAAAGAAAAGAAAGAGAGGTATAAAGACCTTATAAGGGAGTTGCGACGGTTATACCCGGAATATTCTGTTAAGCTAATCGTCTTGATCATCGGCGCTCTTGGAGGTGCCAATGTTTCACTGGTTAATAGCCTGAAAAGCATCCCTGCGTGTCAACAAAATGCTGAGACACTTGGGGGGGAAATGCAGAAGGCGGTCGTCCTTGGGTCGCTCTGTGTCCTTAGGGTGCACGAGACTTTTGCCGGATCATCGTATTGAGTTCGTCGCAGACTGTAACCACCTATCTCACGGTCGTCAGACGTGGTTACAGCTGAAATTCTACCGTGATTTCGCTGGGAGCGGGTGCAATTTTTCAGATTAGCACCCGCCCCCGGTGAAATCCTGCGGTTGTCCTTATGACAAACTTTTAAATATATATTTGAAAAAAAGGGTTAAACAACCACCGCAGGGTCCCACTGAGAGCAACTGCCATCTAAAAAATGACACCGGCTCCCAGTAGAACCTCGGTAAATCACACTTATGGCCACGTCTCACAACTGTGAGATGGGTGGTCACAGGGCGCGACGAAATCTCAACGACAGGCCGGCGAAACCCTCGTGTGTCTTGAGGACACGAAGCGACCGAAGGATGGCAGCTTTCTGCATCCATCTCGCAAGTGCTTTGGCATATTTTTGGCACGCGGGTACGGCTTTAAGGTTACGAAGCAGTGATAGTTTCGCACTTCCGCGAGCACCTAACACAAGGACAATTACTACATCGAATATTTTGGGTACAGTCGTTGCAGCTCTCTTTTAAGGTCTTGATACCTCTCCTCCTTTTAATTCTCCTTGGCAGTGATATTGTATTCGGACGGAGCCGAGAATTAGATCACGAATATAGCTCGTTTCTCGAAGTCTTGGAGAACGATGCCAGACCTCGAATGTGCAACGGAAACTGCTGTCCGGAAATCGTAGTTCCAGAAAATTTGGCACTTCTCATTTGGGACAATTGACTCTATCTCCCTTGGAGCGCTCGGCAGGGCAGGATTGCGACCAACACCGTAAGAGCTACAAAGATGGTAATAAAGCACTCCTAGGGCCGCATTATGTCTATAGATATATGAGGTTCCTGCGTGGGTCGGACACCCTGATAGTATGTGTTCTAGGCGTGTGCATGGCACGCTCTGCACCTATCACTGGGAACTTCTTGGCATAAAATGCGGTCAAAGTATGCTAAGGTGGAAATGACAGCGTGTTGGCCTTCGAAAATAAAACCCTCTGTACCTGAATTAAACCCTGATGATCTGAGGAAAGCAAAAGTTTGCTTCTTCGACAAGGACTGTTGTTCTACATTTCTGTGAAAGTTTCCGTGCATTTTCTTGTCTAGTAGCTCTTGGTGAAATTGTTCACCCTCTGCTTTCTGTACGTCGGCTTTTAGAAGTGAAGCATCTAGATGAAGTAATGCACTTCCTTCACTTCTGATGTTAAAATTCAGGCCAAGGGTCTCGGCCGCCTGCTCCGCGGCTTTGTAAAGGAACGATCCTTCGCCAATCATGTCGTGGCTCCTGACCGTCTTGAGGAGAGGATCTCTGCCATTCCCAACGATCTAAGCTGTACTTAGAACAATTCGGTTCTGAAGAAACTGGAGATTCAGAAGACCGCGTCCGCCTTGACGGCGTGGAATGTATAGAATTGTTATGCTAGCTTTTATGCATATGCATGATCTTACGTGTGGTGACATCAAGCGTCTTAAGCTCGTCCTTCGTCCATTGAACCACCCCAAACGAGTAGAGTAGAACCGGGACGGCAAGAATTTTAGTCGCAGATACCTTGTTCAACGCCGACAGATTGGAAGACCAAATTTGTCGAAGAAGATGCTTGTATCTGCTTCGGAGAGACTCCTTCACTGATGTTACGTCCTGAATGCGGCTTTGAGGCACGCCCAGGTATGTATAGGTCTCTCCAGTATTAAGACTTCTGATGACACTTATATCCACAAGCTCAGGGTTCTGGGGAACGCCAGTAATCTTTCCTTTCTTCAGATGAATTTTGGCACACTTGACCAAGCCAAAGTCCATCCCAATCTCTCCTGTGTAGTTCTTGACGATATTTATAGCAGTTTGAAGTTTGCTTTTGCCAGAGGCATAGATCTTCAGGTCATCCATATAAAATACATGAGTGGCCTTATGCTCGCGCTGATTAGTGTCGCCACAGAGGTATCCAGGAAAATTTCGTAGTGCGAGAGATAGAGGCAGAAGTGTGATGCAAAACAGCAAAGGGCTCATGTTATCACCTTGAATGACGCCCCTCCGGAAGGTGACGGTGTTTCTTTGTCACATGATAATTTCTAGATGAGAGAGTAAATCTAGTTTTCCAAAGAGGTATCAATCTCTCTATGCATCTCACTATGTGTGGATGTACCTTCAAACTTCCCAACCGACAGATGATAAGCCTATGAGAGGTAGATTCAAAAGCTTTGCGGTAGTCAATCCAGGCCATTGACAGTACGCGCTGATGGGCTGCAGCGTCTTTACAGACACACATGTCAATCAGCAGTTTCTCTCGAGAGCCTGCTACACCTTTTTTCGATCCACGTTGTTCGTACATCTCTCGCCATATAGGCTCAATTCGTCGAACAATCCTGTTGTTTAGGGCAGCTGGAAAGATCTTATACAGTGTGTTCAAACAAGTTATTGGCCTGTAATTCTCTGGGTTGGACAAGTCGCCTTTTTTCGGCAGGAGTATAGTGCGTCCTAACATCAGCCACTGCGGAATGGGCGTCTCCGACTTTAAATATGAGGTGAATATGTGCGCCAAATGTTGGTGTGTGAAAGTATACTTTTTCCACCAAAAGTTCTTGATACAAGCTGGTCCAGCAGCGGAAAAGTTCTTCGTGCCTCTAAGTGCTTTTTTCACCTCTTCGGCAGTGATTGATGGACATTCCTCCTCAGATCTTATGAGGTTGTCGCGAAACTTATTGAAGCGGATGATATTGTCAGTATCTTCTTTCAACTCTAGTGTTTTCGGGATCTTGTATAGCTCCCTCCAAAAAGTCTCTACCTTCTTAGGCTTGGGCGGATTTTTTACAGAAACAGGGAGATCGCTGAAGAGGCGCGATGGATCAGCGGGAAATTGTTGATTGTCCCTGATCCATCTCTCCCTCTTCTGTATTCTTCTCCTTGAGTCATATAACATCCGTATTTTGTCAACAATATGCTGCTTGATTTTCAGCAGCTTTGACTTGTTCAGTGTATGATTGAAGATCCTTAGTTCTTGGGCGAACTTTCGAACCCTTTCCGTGAATGGTCTACCAGATGTTATGTAGGCAATCACACATTAAACACGGGACGCATTCTGTCTTGCCCATCCAATCTTCTTGTTCAGTTGATGCAAGCGTCTTTTGGTCTTTTAATTCATCGTCGGATTTAGCCTTCGATTTGAATCAGGCAAAGCTCTCGCAGTACCATAAACTGAGCAATTGATGGTCCAGAGGTCGGACTCTTGCGGGATATTTCGACGAAGGGAGGCATCCATTTCAGCCAGATCTTGGGGCGTAGGAGGAACTTGCATGTTAATGTTCCTCCTTGTCCTGAAATCGCGATCATCTCTCAGAAGGTGCCTGCTTTCCGCGGTTGGTCTCAGTGTCGCTTCCTCATCTTCGTCTGCATCTTGATCAAGCAGCGGTTGGGAAAGCGCTCCGCGTACATATCCATTTTTCCGGTGCTAGTCGGCTTGATTTCGCAAAGACTGATGCGAAACGTGCTGAAGCTCTGGGTGTTTCTGGCACCACAGAGTGCGCATACGCGCCATAAAGCCTCGGTGGTGTCATTGTTCCCACGAGCAGCTAGGGAAAGGGTTCGCCCATCCTTGTAGAGCCCCGCGTGCAAGGATAAGGCTAGTACTCTGAGAGGTCGCCCGGTATCCCAGAGTCACCGTTTAAGACACCTCACCTAGGTGCCATTCAGCTTTCGGCACGGTTGTTACGCCTTCGCTTAGGGGTTATTCCTTCGGGACCATCCCTGGACAATTGTCCGCCACTGCTTATTAATTATTGTAACCATATTCAGCCGAAACCCTTGGTACAGGGACCCTCTATTCGCAACCCGAGGACGCGTTCGATGGCTTTGTCATTGGCCCTTCAGTTCTATTCCAAAGGAATCGAAACCGAAACCGAATATGTATATATATATATATATATATATATATATATATCTATATATTCCACTTGAGGATTCCACTAGAGGGCTGGAAGTCGGTTGTGTTCGTGCGACAGCTCGAGCTTTTTGGACGTTTTTTGGACTTTTACCGAAATTCTTTTATTTGTGCGTGCAGTATTTCAATTTTCAATGAATTATTCGGTATCGTCGTGTGCCTTTCAGACTTAGTTTCTGTTGTAAATCAGTGATAATCTCCTTTGAAAAATGTTCCGTGTGCTCCGTCGAGTGTGTAGCCTATGTGACATCTTAAGTGTTTATCTCGGCTTTTCGAGCATAATTTGCCCGAGCTGGCCGACCTCATGAGACCCCTGCCCCAGTCTGGTCAAGGCATGGAGCTTTTTTAATTGTGTCTACTTTTTTGAGGCCACAAATCAGGAAATCAAGAATTGTGCTCCTGTGTCCAGGGAATCGAAAAATGACGTCATTAACACAACTCCAACATAACCCTACCGTAACTCGAGGTAAACTACCTAGTGTACGCTACTGGTAAGCAGGTTGCTCGTCGACAGGCGCTCTACTTTTCGCTACATGAATACTTGAATCGCCCCTAAAGTCGCCAAAATCCATTCATAATTCGATTTTTGTTTGTTAGTCTCAACTTTTTTTTTTGTACTTGCAATAAAGAAATTAAAAAACTTGCAAAGGCCATGGATGTTCAGGAGGTTGAGGCAGACGAGCTTGCCGACGAGGATGTTCTGAATTCCCCAAGTACGGATAGATTCAATTTTACTCTGCTAAGCAACCTTGGGCCCGACAACGATTCTCCTCCGTTGGGTGGCCCTAATTTGGAATCTACTAGAGTCGTACCAGCTGAACAAAGTTCTCCCGATCCCGTCGCATTGAAAATCCTCTCGAAATTGAACACCATTTGCGAGAGGTTAGAGAAAGTCGACGCTAATGGCTCTCAAATGAGCTTAAACGTCCAGGCTCACAACAATACAATGGTTAAATGTAATTCATCGGTCTCAAACATGTCAGCCAGCTACGATTCTCTATCGGCTGACTTGAAAAAAATATCCGAGCAAAATACGCTCCCACTTGGACAATTCGAAACTGTAAAGTCTCAAGTCGCCGACCTGCAATCCTCGAGTATGCAGCACTTCAAGAACTATCAAGAGTGCAAGGAGAAACTCATCAGTCTTAAGTGCACATACAAGAAGCGTATAAGAAGCCTGGAAGAGGATGACCGTGACAGGGAGGTAATTATCACGGGTATTTCGGTTTCCCCTCAGGAGAAGCTCCCAGACCTCGTCGACTCGATCTGCAGGCTTGTCAAGTCGAAGGCCAATAAAACCAACATCGAGGATGTTTTCCGAGTTCCAGTTGGAAGCAAAGCCATCCCTAACCCAATAATCGTCAGGTTCAACGTTGCCAAACTTCGAGATGACTTGGTCGCAGCTAAAGTTAAGAATAAAAAATCTCTAATGGTCCACGATGTCGATTCTAACCTGGCTGACGGTCCTGTCCACATCAACTGTAACCATCCTCGAGACCTTTATAAGCTACTGAATGTGGTCAAGGCTAAACTGGGTCCTGTTAAACTTCACGGTAAAGCTTGGATCATCAGCAAAACAGTGTGGATTCGCCACGCGTCAAATGCTTTGTCTAAGCCAATAAAGATCCCTGATCTGACTGACTCGTTCGATCTTGATGCCTTCCTTCCCAGCCTTATATATAATAAAGCGTTGCAAGTGGCAAAACCAGTGCCTTCACCTTCTCTACTTCCTTTGGACTCTTCTGCAATATCTTACTTGGACTGTGGTTCGAGCTCGGCTTGTGTCTCGTCCATGAACTCTTCTTCAGTGATCCGCCTTCAAGACTCAACAGGTATGTCAGCAAATCATTCTCAATTAAACCCCGTCCCTCCTTCGGCCGATGTCTCACGCATTTCTATATGTAACGACATGATTTCTCCGTTGGAATCAACTTTTTTCTCTATTAGTAATTACCCTTCTTCGGATATTCATTTAAATGTTTCCTTCGGTGATCCCAGTCTTTCTGATTGTAGCAGCGAGCAAGGCAAGCGTTTGCATTTGGCACGCATAAATGCGAGATCACTTCCTCCTAAAATAAGTGAAATCACAGACATCATCCATTTGTATAACATCGACATTCTTGTAATCTCAGAAACTTAGCTTCGTCCTGATGTCCCCGACTCTGTGATATTAATTAAGGGTATTAATTTAGTACGGGCTGATCCAGTGATCCCAATGTTGCCGCCTTTTGCTACTGCGTTTGCGTTCGGGCCGTGCACTGGTTGGCCGCAGTTGGCGCGCAATTCAAAATTGGAATTAAAAGAATTCTTGTAATTTAAATAAATAATTATTGAAAACTGCACAGGAATGTATATAAATTGTACAGCTTTTGATTTTAGATAAGGAAATAATTTATAAGACATATATTTTTTAAACAACAGTTTATTTTCTTTGACTTCCAAAGAATAACTTATATTTCACAAAACATTTAATTTCAGAAGAAATATGTTGAAAAAGTAATTTTGTGAAATAAAAGTTATTCTTTGGAAGTCAAAGAAAATAAACTATTGTTTAAAAGACATATATGTTAGAAATTTTTTGCTTGTCTAAAATCAGAAGTTGTACAATTTATATACATATAGTTTCAATATTTTTCAAGCTTATGTTTCTGTCTTTCCGAAAATTTTATTTTCAGAAAATCAGAGGGCCCATCAAGACGTCAATTGATGTGTTCTGTTACAATAACAACTTTTTAACCTACGCTAGTTTTATATTTCAAATCAAAACCTGATTGAAATAATGTAACTTTTCTTAAAACTTTCTGAGTAGCTATTGATTAATCAATAATGGTCTTCAAAAGTTTGCCAATAGATCAATCCACGCGTCTCGAAGACGCGAACAAATATATGATATACATTATAGTTGTATTCTCAATACTAAAAAAGTTTTCCTTATGTCAACAAGATAAATAATATATTTGTTAAATTTATAAAACGGTATTGCTAGATCATAAGAGGTCATGCAAGGTTCTTCAATACTTCAGAGACAGTACTGTAGTATTCCTAATATGAACAAAGTTTTTCTCATATAAATAGAATACACAATTTTTTTGAAACTTCATAAATCGGTACTGGTCGGTCATAAAAGGTTCATCATTAGGTCAATCGATGAGTCTCAAGGACGGGAACAAAAATTCTACATGTAATATTGTCGTGTTTTGACTATCATACAAGTTTTTTTCATATAAACAGAATAAACAATTTTTTTGAAACATCATAAATTGGTACTGGTGGGTCATGTGAGGTTCACCAATAGGTCAATCGATGCGTCTCAAGGACGCGAACAAAAACTCTAGATGTAATATTGTCGTGTTTTGAATATCAAAAAAGTTTTTATCATATAAACAGAATATACCATTTTTTTGAAACTTCATAAATCGGTACTGGTGGGTTATGAAAAGTTCATCAATAGGTCAATCGATGCGTCTCAAGGACTCAAACAAATACTTTACATGTAATATTGTCGTATTTTGAATATCGAAAAAATTTTGCTCATATAAACAGAATAAACCATTTTTTGAAACTTCACAAATCGGTACTGGTAGGTCATAAAAGTTTCAACAATAGGTCGACCGATGCGTTTCAGAAACGCGAACAAATAAGCTAGATATCGTGTTGTTGTATTTTGAATATCAAAAAAGTTTTTCTTATATAAACAAGGTAAAATTTTCATTTTTAAATCTCTAAACATAAGAAAAAACTATTTCTAAATGGTCGATCTAGCTCAAAATCCTATCAGACCTGGATATCAATCCGAGCTACACTTCATTCAAATTTCATGACCATAGCTCTTTTACTTCTCGAGATATGGTGAACAGAAAAAAGTTACACATACACACACTCATACACACAAACGGACATTTTTTAAAAACTTTATTTTCGAGCTTCTGGGGTCGAATTATATCAAAATATGTCAAAAAAGTATATTTGAAAATGTAGGTCATTACAAATCTCCCTCTATGAGGAAGCAAAATTAATTGTGTGTTCAAAATCGCGTTGAGGATTTACCCATTTATCGTAATTCGTCTTTGTTGGTTGAAATAAACAATAAAGTGGAATTTTTTCTTCTTTCTTGGGTCGAAATAGAGCGCTGCCGTTCCAAAATGTATCTTTTTGTGAAAAAATGTCATTTTTTAGGTTGAAAGTTCAACTATTTCGGTAGAAAATGAATCTCATTTTGTTCTGGATTCAACTACACTGTTAGAAATATGTTGAAAATTCAACCAATTTTCAACCACTTTTGTGGTTGAAATCTCGTTCATCCACTGAATTGAAATAAAATTCATTCAAATTTAGTTGAAAATTCAATACGACGTTTGCGCATACACAATGCGCCCTCATACTTCCCGCGAAGCCAGATCCCAACGAGACAAAGTTCCACGAGGAGTTATTTCGTACGTTTGTATCATGAGATGCAAGGAAAAGAAGCAGCTTTAATGAAGAAAAACAAAAGGTACGTTGGAACAATATTATCATGATGGGAAAATTTCATTCACACTATCTGTACTAACTACTGTATGCTTTTTTAGGTTATGTTTACAGAGTGTCGAAAAGTTTCTCTGATTGGGCGCGCAACTCATTATGGTAATATAATTCTAACGTACCTTTTGTTTTTCTTCTTTAAAGCTGCTTATTCTCCTAAATATTATATGCACTTTTAGTCCGGGGAAATTAGTCTTTTTTCCAGAAAAAAAAGGTAAAGTTTTTTTTTCTTCATGATCATATCCCTGACGGCATGAGAAATGAATACCAAAAAAGTTCCCCATCGGATCGGTGCCGCATACACCCCTAGCCTCGAAAAACATCCCTTAGACGGGTAGTAGCGCTGGTTTTTGGCTATTATATACGAAAGGGTGCGTCGGAGGACAAAAATGAATAGAGGTGAAAATATTTATAATGAAATTTGCAATAAAAAAGGTTCCATACACTTTTGCTGTACAGGCCATAGGTGATGCGTAATCAGCTCCAGGAGTGGGGGGGGGATGTGTTGGCGTATGGTGCGAAACGTACTCGCGCGCTTAGTTTTCGGCCCATAACTCATAAACGGGTAGTTTTTGGACAAAAATGCATACAAGAAAATTTGTAGAGCAGAAAATTTCCTTTTAGGACCAATACATTTTTTTGGATTACATCAATTTGGAAAGTCATTATTAATATTTTTTTTAAATGCACGTACAAGCACTGGGATCTCATTTCCACACCACCCCTGAGGTAGAGTTTTTAGTGCGTTTTTTTTATTGTGGTCTCCCCTATAGGCCTATTCCACTGATCATTGGTTAATAATATTACTCGGAATAAAAATTATCTTCTTTTGTTGATAAAATTTTAGACATTGTCAGTGCCAGTTGCATATTGTATCATGGGCTTATTTTGAAAGTTTTGACTTTGTGAATGAATATTTCACTCATAATAATGTGCCTAATCTTCAATTATATCTTCTTCGTCATCAGTTATTTCTTCTTCTGCATTAAGACAACCTTGACCTTGGCAATTGAGGCACATGCCTGAACATCGTAGACCAGCTTTTGCGCATCCACAATGCTTTCCACACCCCATTTTGCATGAGCAAACAATCAAATTCATCAAGCTTGCTGGAGCTGGCGCTTCTGTTGTGTAAACGGGTGATAAGCTGTTACACCAGAGTCTCGATAGATGAACAATCTCGGGGGTTGCCTGAAAATAGCCTTGTACATATAGCGCTTACAGCGAAATGTAAACAGTCAGGGCCGCCTGAACCGTTTCCATAATATTGCGCAATCTACTTGACTGAGTTAGTAGTGCATGCGTCCCTTCAGAGGCGGAGTCGCAACCATCTTTCGCCCTGCCCCCTGAGAAACTGCGGGGACCAGCAATTCTAGGAATTCATATAACGCGTGCGATCGCGCGTTCAAATAGCGAGACTCTGGTGTACTATTTTTTTCCAACCCCACTCTTCTGGGTCAAGTTCTATCCCTATCCACATTTAAATTTGATGAAAAGCACGATAAGAGTGTTGACGAGCAGTGGCGCAAGGAGGCGGAAGTCCAGACAAAAGGACAGCATGACTGGACTGACTCACAGATTTGTTAAAAGAAACAAATCTATAATTATTCATATTAATTTCAGAGGATGGGGCCTTATATAATGCCAAAATGAAGCGTTCCCCCGCTTCTGCAGCTTCATCATGTGTCGAAACAGGGTTGTTGAAAATCGTCACAATATCTTCAAGTTTTGCCAAGAGTATATCCTTCCTGAGCAAAGTAGTCGTTTTTAGTTTTCCGTACCCAAAGAAAGAGGACGTAGTATCACACCTGCTGAATGCATGGGCAAATAGAACTGATTCCTTGAAATTTTTCAAGAAACCACAATTTTGCAAGCGTTGTGAACTATGAAGTCGAGATTTAACATTTCCTTGCCCTTCTTTTAAAAAGAATATATCTTTATCCGCTGGAGAGAGAGCAGTTATTCAAACAAGAAGATCGACATCTTGTCCGACTACAACAGACTTATTATAATCAAACTGTGTTATAGCAGTCTGAACAATTCTTCGTAATAAGTTCAGGTATCCATCTTTGCGAATTTTCACTCACTCCTCTAAGATTGTCAATTCCACTTTTTAATTCGACTGTCTCACCTACACTCAAACTTTTTTCGCATATAAAATATTTACTTGTTGAAGCCATGATGAATTTCGAAACACAACTGCCTCATAGTATTTCAGCATCATTACTGAGAACAGAAAAAACGAAACAAACTCGAATAAAGATTGAAAATTTACAGAAACCGGAAGTGCGAATAGAGTTTCAAAATAAGTTAAGCGAACGCATAGATAGGGCAACTTGGGAAGCGCTTACGAGCAATAAAGATATAGAGGGCGCGTGGGCTTTATTACGGGATACCATTGTTAAAACTGCAATTGAAGTGTGTGGTACGGCAGTGGTAGGAAGAAAGTCTGGTGATGCATGGCGGAATGATGAAATTCAAGCAGCCCAGCGAGAAAAGAAAAAAGCGCACAAGAGAACATTAAACATGACAGGTCTTAGCGATGAGGAGAGAAATAGACTCAAAAATGATTACAAAGACAAAAAGAGGAAAATGAAACGACTAGTCAAGGAGAGTAAAGAAAAAATCAGAACAGAAGAAGAGAACAAAATACAAAACGGCTTTGGAGGAATAATGAAACTACTATATAAACAGTTGAAGGAAAGTAAAAGTACAGAGTTTGCTAGCATGAGAAACAGCAAAGGTGAAATGCTATATGATATAGACGGGATAGTAGACGCTTTGAAAGACTCTTTTAAAGAACTATTAGGAGGTGAAGATATAGGACAACAAAACTGCGACATAGAACATAATGCATTAGAAAACCCAATTGAAAAAGTCTGTGTCACTGAGGTCCGAGACATAATTAAGAACTTGAAAAACGGTAAGGCTGCTGGCATAGACAGTATTAGTGCTGAAATGCTCAAATACGGTGGCGAGTACATACCTCACAGGTTGTGCGAATTAATAAATTTATGTATCGAGATGGGGAAAGTCCCAGACGATTGGAAAAAAGCGATTATCGTACCAATATACAAAAGAAAGGGAGATAAAAACAACTGCAGTAATTACAGAGGTATCAGCCTACTAAGTACCGTAAGTAAAATATACTCAAAAATACTTATTCGTAGGGTAATGGAAATCACAGAAGAAAAAATATGGGAAGTCCAAAGTGGATTTATGCCAGGAAAATCATGTACAGATCAGATATTTAGCCTAAGACAGATCACAGAAAAAAGCTTGAGAGTAGGAAAGAAAGTTTTCTGTGCATTTATTGACCTAGAAAAAGCATTTGACACGGTAAATAGAAGTAAACTTTGGGAAGTTCTTAAAGAATACGGAGTAAATGGAGGGCTCCTGCAAGCAATAAAAACAATATATACAGGTAGTAAAGCGAGCGTAAGGGTAAACGGGAAACTGAGTGACTGGTTCGATATTACGCAAGGCGTGAAACAAGGATGCGTTATGTCCTCGTGGCTATTTATCATATTCATGGATAAGTGTCTAAGAACTGCACTCTTCGACGAAGAAGGTGTAGATCTCCAAACAGTTAAGGTACGTGGGTTAGCTTTCGCAGATGACAAGATTGTTATGGCAGAATCAGTCGAGGACTTGCAAAGAATGTTGAATAAACTTCATACAAGCATGAAGGACATGGGACTCAAAATTAACGTAAATAAAACAAAAATCATGGTGTTTGAGGGAAAGAGTGAGAAAACAATGTGCAACATTGTCCTAAATGATGAGAGATTAGAACAAGTTGACAAGTACGTATATCTAGGTAGTCTATTCACTAGCGACGGAAAAATAGATGGGGAGTTAGATAGGCGCATAAATAAGGGTAAACAGGTTATCGGTAGAGCAGGGTCCATCCTAACAAATAAAAACATATCAAAAAAAGCTAAAATGGCCATACACAATTCTATATTCGTACCGACTGTACTATACGGTAGCGAGACATGGACCTGTCAAGAAAAGGACAGGAGTAAAATTAACGCGATCGGCATGAAACCTCTGCGCATAATATGCGGGAAAACACTAATGGACAAAGTCCGAAACGAGACAATCCTCAAAGAATGTGGTGCAAAAGAGACAATAGTTGACACATGGGAAAGAAATCAGTTAAGATGGTTCGGACATCTTGAAAGAATGAAAGATGAACGACTGACCAAACAAGTGTATAAAGGTAAAGTAAATGACAGAATGCCCAGAGGTAGACCGCCGAAAGAATGGTTAGAATCTGTAAATGAGACATTAATCCGTAGAGACATAAGAAGCCATAGGAACACAAGAGCTTGCATGAAAAAATGCATGGACGTGAAGGAAGCTAGAGTAGTATGCCAGGACAGAAAAGTGTGGCGACAAATAGTTTGTAAACAGAGTGACAGTAGAATGAATGACGCCTGAAACAAAGATCTTGGATACTAATGGGCCCAAGTGGAGAACCATACATAACAATTTTGTGAGGCTCTTCACTTGGGGTGATCGCTAGAGAGATTGATCAGCAACCTGGGTCGGAGCAGTGTTGCGGAGTAAACGTGTCATTTAAATAAATAACACGAGAATTCCAGATCAATCTAAAATATATATACCTAACACTTATATACCTATCCACCTCATACATATATTCCTATCTACCTTATACCTATATACCCATATGCAAACTACTATTCTCCAACCGAGCAAGTCACGCCTACCCCGAAAGGGAAATGGCTTAATGGTATAATAATAATTACTGCTTACTCTGTAGAACAAGTGCATAGAGAGGGTCCCTTTCTTGAATCTACAGGGTGTAGTATTTATGGGGTTCCGTATGCGAAGAAGAGTTTATCCCGTCAGTTGAGGATGTTTGGGACCCTTAAAAATGAGTTCACCACGTACAAGCCATTCCCACCCGCAGATGGGTCTAGACCCTCGTAAAAAATCTGAAGTGGTCTAGCCTAGCGCGAGTCTAGCTTCTTATCGGCACTCCAACTTTCAATTCTCATGTGATATATTTTTAAATATAAGAGTTCAAGGGCTGAGTAAAGCAATCTCTAACAGAAATAATGAGTTTTATAAGAAAACTTACAAAAGCGATTTTTGAATTGTTATATATTTAACTATGGAATGTTAAATTATATTTTGAAAGAATTTAATCTTTCGTTTGTAAACCACAATAAAAAAACGCATCAAAAACTCTGCCTTACAGGTAGGTGGGAATGAGATCACAGTGCTTGTACGTGCACCTAAAAAAAAAATTAATTATGACTTTCCAAATTGATGTACTGCAAAAAAATGTATTGGTCCCAAAAGGAAATTTTCTGCTCTACAAATTTTCTTCTATGCATTTTTGTCCAAAAACTACCCGTTTATGAGTTATGGGCCGAAAACTAAGCACGCGAGTACGTTTCGCACCATACGCCAAAACATCCCCCCACTCCTGGAGCTGATTACGCATCACCTATAGCCTGTACAGCAAATGTATATGGAACCTTTTTTATTGAAAATTTTATTATAAATATTTTCACCTCTATTCATTTTTGTCCTCCGACGCACCCTTTCGTATATAATAACCAAAAACCAGGGCTACTACCCGTCTAAGGGATGTTTTTCGAGGCTAGGGGTGTATGCGGCGCCGATCCGATGGGGAACTTTTTTGGTATTCATTTCTAATGCCTTCAGGGACATGATTGTGAAGAGAAAAAAACTTTACCTTTTTTTTCTGGAAATCGACCTTTTTCGAGCTAATTTCCCCGGACTATTTGTTAATCTCATGGATCACATAACACAAACGTACGAAATAACTCACTGATTCCTTATTAGAATTCTTTCGGTACAGTTAGTGAATTTCAAAGCACAGTATTTTTCAGGAATCTTTATGGGTTTTATTTAAGATTTTTGAAAAGTTATAATTGCTTTGAAATTCACTAACTGTGCCGAATAAAATTTTTTTCTCGTTACTGAAATTTCAATTACATGTTGTTGAAATTTCAACTGCATGGTTGAAATTTCAATTACACGTGTAGCTAATTTTTCATTCACAATTAGTTGAAATTTCAACAACGGTAATTGTATAAAACTTCAACCACATATGGTTGAAAATTTAACCAGATATTTCTAACAGTGATTCCCTGAGAATTCATCTGTTTCGGTTGTAAATGTAATTACTTATGCGTTCCTTTAAACTTTCCACTACATTGGTAGAAAGTTGAACTGTTTGGTTGAAAAGTATTTCTTTTATTGAAAAATGATATTGTTAGTTTGATCATGCAACTGCTTTGCAAAAAAATTAGTCTCCTTCCCTTAAAAGTTCAACAATTTAGTGGAAATTTTTTTCGATTGAAATTGACAAAACTCATCTCTTCTGGTAAAAAGATCGCATTTATTTTGGTTGAAAATTCAAGCATTTTTGTCGAAAATTAATCTCACTTTTACTGAGGATTCGGATTTTTTTTACTTTGATAAAACTTCAATGTTTTTGGTTGAAGATTCCTCATTTTCGCTGAGAATTCATCTGTTTTGGTCCAAATTGTTATTACTTGCTTGAAAAATCATGTACAATCATTTTCTTTGAAAAAGCAACAATTTAGGGGACTTTTTTTGTCTTAGTTCCAATTTTGTTTCAAAATTTGTCCTTCTTTCTGAAAACAAATTTTTTCTTCAAATTTAAAAAAAAAAATATTTTTCAACCAAAACAAATTTTGGTTCAATTTATTCCAAAATTGAACTGTTTGGTTTGAAATTAACTTTTTTGTTGGAAATTTAACTCTGCTGTTGAAAATTCGTCTGTTTGGTTTGTAAATGGTTACAATTGATCTATTTGGTTGAAAACAAACTTTTCTGTAGAACAGTAATATTTTATGTTTGAAAATTCAACCACATGCTTCGAAATTAATGTTTTCTGGTAAAAATGTAATTATTTTGGTGGAAAGACAAAAAATATTGGGTTCAAAAGTAACTTTCATATGAAAAAATCACCCGTTCGAACTGACAATTCAAAAGTTCGAAAGTGTTCCTTCTGCTTTTGGTTCTCCCGCTTCGCGCTCGACAATATATTTATCTCGCGCTTCGGGCTATATAATGTATTTACCTTGCGCTACGCGCTCGGTCTTTGTACTTCCCTACTTGTAGAATTGAATTAAATTAAGTTACATGACAATTTAATGTGAAATCGTCGACAGTAGTAATTTGGTGATTGTGAATTATCTTTTGTTGAAGATCTTTCGGCTTTAACGAAGACATTCTCATCACGTATCTCGTGCTTCGCACTGGAATACAATTTGTCCAATACGCGAATTTTTCTATATTGTGTTCCACGTTAATATATTACATGTATACTATATTAATATCTGTATCTTGGCTCCGAACTGCTCGTTCAGATATACAAAAATTAGGTAGAAATTTTATTTTTCATGATTACTTTATTATTCGTTCCTTATTCGTCATTAATCTCCAGTCGTTTTTACACAAATTTAACTTGTTTGTTTGTAATGTTATTTTTCATGATTAAATCAAAAACTACACATCCTATACAAAAATGGATCAAAGCAAATTTGTAGATATAATGTAGAGGAACGAATTATGACATCAGTTTAAGACCGATTTTAAAAGAAAAGTGTAGTACGCATCTTCGGGTTTTTTTTAGAATATTTGTCAAACGTGATTTTCTATACATATTGTGCCTCTGTTCGCAACTTTTGAATTGGACAGATCAAGATAAGGCAAATGTATTTTCTTTTGTATTTATTGTACAGAGTGTTTATAAACAAATTCGTTGTAGACAAATGAAGATATTCTCTTGTTACCTATTTTCGTGGTTGCATAGTTTAAGTGGACACCGACGTCAAAACTATTTTTTATGACTAAGGGGGCCTCAAAACATTTCATGGAATGCACAAAAGTCATTTTTCACATAAAATCAATACTTTCTCATTACGAAGAGAATGTAATGATTTATTATTTATTGTGTGACCAAAAATTGAATTTTTGATTTTTTCAAGAAAATTTGAAAAGTTGTCATGACATTCTTGCAGGGCTTTCAAAAAGTAACGTTTTTCATCTCTTGACTTTTTTTCATATTGTGCCTCGTTTCCCTTAAAATGTTAATTATCGTTGTAATTTCTGAATTTTGAAAAAAATGGTCTAAAAAATATTGAAAATGCTCGAACTTTTTGAATGTCTATCCAAAATAGCTGGTTATCGAACTCGATCTTTCCTTTTTGTCCCTGATATTGTGGGCCAAAGCACAATCCAATCCGATTAGTCTTTCAAAAGTTATTCGGGATAAAGACGATGACAACGACGACAACGAGGACAAGGACAGACAGGCAGACACAAACGTAATTTGCTGGAATCCACAAAAGTCATTTTCCAGATAAGATCAATACCTTCTCATTATGATGAAAATGTAATTATAAATTGAACCAAAATTTGTTTTGCTTAAAAAAGATTTTTTTTTTAATTTGAAGAAAAAAAAGTTTTCCACAAAAAAGGACAAATTTTGAAACAAAATTGGAACTAAGACAGAAAAAAAGTCCCCTAAATTGTTGTTTCAAAGAAAATGATTGTACATGATTTTTCAAGCAAGTAATAACATTTTGGACCAAAACAGATGAATTCTCAGCGAAAATGAGGAATCTTCAACCAAAAACATTGAAGTGTTATCAAAGCAGTTCAACTGTGAAGTAAGTAGTAAAATTTTCAACCAGAAAAGAGAAATGTAAAAAAAATCCAAATCCGCAGTAAAAATGAGATTAATTTTCGACAAAAATGCTTGAATTTTCAACCAAAATAAATGCGATCTTTACCAGAAGAGATAAATTTTGAAACGAACAAGCCGAATATTTACCAAAAAATCGAAAAAAATTTCTACTAAATTGTTGAATTTTCAAGGGAAGGAGACTAACTTTCTTCAAAGCAGTTGCATGATCAAACTAACAATATCATTTTTCAACAAAAGAAATACTTTTCAACCAAACAATTCAACTTTCTACCAATGTAGTGGAAAGTTTAAAGGAACGCATGATTTCTTAAGCAAGTAATTACATTTACAGCCGAAACAGATGAATTCTCAGGGAAAAATGTAATACTTTACATTACTTAACTACAAAATATTTCAATATTGTCGATCATCTTGTATTTCGAAGTAGCATATTGACACCTCTGAATGTATATTATATAATTGCATTAAAATTGCACCACGAAGAATTTGTAATGAAACTTTGCTACAAGCAGTGTAGCCGTCTACGCCTACGCCATTGGCCGTCGAAAAATCTGAGACGACCCCATGCTGCGTCCAAGAAATTGACTTTCGTCACGGTAATAAAAATCGAATACATTCCAACGGAAAGAGTATAAAATTTAACAACAATAAATAATGTAAATGTGAGAGTAAAGCGATTTTGTTATTTAATTTTTTAGCATAATATTCAGATTTATTAGAACCTTATACGGTAATTAGAAGCTGCGAACGTGACTCTGTTTATTATTGTTTATAGGCGAATAAGTTATTATTTTACCTGTAAGTAGCTGACGCCAATTTGTTTTTGTTACATAAGACGGGTGTACTTCCGAAAAGGACATTTGTCCGATTTTCTTCGGGCTTCGTGTACTTATGTATTTTGACGCGCTGATTACGAATATGATAGTGAAAATTGGCGACTAGTCGATTTTCATGGTGAAAACCGTGAAAAACCCATAAAAATCATGGTTTTTTGCGTTTATCTCAGCTAATATGCAAAATAAAAAAAAAATGTTTCAAATAAAAGTTGTAGATCTCATTAAAACACACTTTTTTCATTGCATACATTTTTTCGTACGAGCGATAGTTTTCGAGAAAATCAGCGATATATCGATTTTTCACGTTAAAAATTGTATGAAATACGTGAATTCATAACTCCATTAGTTTCGGCTTGGTGCCTACTGATGCTCTTCACCGCGAGAAGGTTGGAGTTCTTTGAAGAGCATATTTTTTTAGATTTTTGTAGTTTTTATTTATTTTTTTTTATTTTTAAATATTTTTAACGTTTTTTTGTTAATTTTTTATTTTTTTTTCTGTTCTTTATTGTAAATAAACAATATGTTTATTTGTACTTTCCCGGATAGCAAATTTTAATGTCGCGAAGCAGTTGAAGAAAAGGATCAGTATTTAGTTTTTGGATGCGACGCCGCCACAAACATTCAGAAAGGTGATCGGCTAAGTTATTTTTTTTTGACTGCACCGCGAGACAAAAATCGACGCATCCAACGCCAGGAGGATTCAGGGCGTGAAGGCACCCCTGTGACTGGTCACAAAAATAATGTAAGGTCGTACCC
>CAKNYM010042223.1:68799-82634 GCA_932195095.1 Andricus curvator | reverse complement strand
AAAAAATTAAGCACATGAAAAGTAAAGTATATAATATTAAAAATACTGAGCATGAAAATAAAATTATCAGAGGTTGATGAATAATTACAACTTCAAGTACATTTTTTTACATAAAATGCGGATGAGTAAACTTAATTTCTCCGATATTCGCTGCTTTATAATTAAATACCAAAGTTATAGGTCTGTATAAGTAACAGTTAAAGAAATTTTCAGTTTATTTAATAAATACAAAAATATAATTTATTTAAAATAAACTATACAAACAGAACTTCAACATTTTAATGATTAAACTACACGTATTTTAACATTTAATGACAACTCTAGTCATTTATTTGGCCACTCAAACACAAAAAGAACATTTTTCTAAAGATTATAATACTCTTAATTATAGTTAATGAGCAATATGGTGATTTATTCAAAGGCCTTTATTTAACTTGAAAAATGGTAAATTCATTAGTTAAACATCGCTGTGCTGCAACGTTCCTAGGATTAATTTTGTTCACAGCCACCATTCTCAAAGAAAAACTCGACCAAATACTCTGTTAAATAGTTTTCATATCAATAAAAGATGTCGTCGAATAATAAATTTTATTAGAAACCGTAATATTTTCATTATGGAGCTGACATTTACAACTAAACTGACATTTTTCTTTTGAATTTGTTAACTTCTACTTTTTTCCGCACACCGGCAGTTTGTGTCTGGACTATAACTGTAAAAAAACTCAAAATCACTGATAGACTTTATTTACTTTAAGCGATTTATTGCATTTTGAAGCTGACCGGCTTTTTTGTACGGACTGTTTTGTAAACAAACCATCACAGCTGTCGATTGATTTCGAATGGGAAAAATTCAATCGAGCGTCGGTTAGATAGTTTGAGAGTCAGTCTTCGAAATAATGTCAGTAGATGGCGTTTAAATGAACCGCGAGATTTCAAAATCGTGAGAAAGTATGATAAACAAAATTATTTGAAATATGATGTGACAAAGTGCATCGCTTTATTTAGAAACTTTAAAAGTCATTTCTGTAACATTGTAGCGCACTTAAAAATCAACTATATACTTGGATTATTCAAATAATATAGACAGTGGAAGGTAACATTAACTTAGTGAAATAAATTTTATGGATTTGCACAAAATATTTTAATTTGGGACAATTACGGAGCTGACATTTTGGATATTTTTTTACGCAATATAGTGTAAATATTTATTAAAAGGTACACTTATTTCGTGGTAAAAAATTGAGTAAAGTAATTGTACGATAAAATATTACAAGTCTAAGACCTGGTTTGACTTTTTTCTATGTGTAAAAGCCGAAGCCGCAAAGGTGTACAGTTTCGTGAATATTACCCATAAATTGCAGATATAAGAATGACAACTCAATAACGACCAGTTGAAGTTCGCACCTCGAATACTTTATTTTAAATGTAAAAAAGTGAGAATCTCATACGGAACTTATCCAGTTGCCATTCTCATGTCTCTAATTGGCCTTTAATTTTTAACAAAAATGGTTGCTAACACTGAGCACAATTAAAGAAATAAATTAAATAAAAAAGCACCATTTTTGTGATAATTGTAGTACTTTTCCAACTTTGGTACGCGACCCTCATATCATTTGCTTATTTTAAGAATTATTATAACATTAATTATATAATAGTATATTATATTAATTATAATGTAATATAGTATGATATGATATGTCATGTCATAATAACAGGGACCCTCTATCCGCAACCTGAGGTCTCAAATATTTTAATAATTTTATTATAATTATAACAATATTCTATTCTAATTATGTCATAACATGACATAAAACGACATGATATGATATAATTATAATATAATATGGTTATATTTATAATAATGTTATTAAAACATTTGAGAGATGTCTTGACGGGTTTTTCGGTCAACTTTGGCGAAAAAGTCGCTCTTATGCGCTATCTACTAGGTCCCTATGAATTTTTTATATGTATATATTCGGTAAAGGTTTCAATCCCTCTGGAATCAAACCGAGGGAATTAACCCCCAAGCGGAGGTGGATATTTACTACCAATGTGGGCCCACCACACCCACGACGGGCCAACAGCACGCAGTATTCCTGAACGGTCACCCATCCAAGTACTAACCGCGCCCAACAATGCTTAACTTCAGTGATCTTACGAGAACTGGTGTTTTCAGTGTGGTATCGCCGTTGGCGATACATAGTTGTAAGTGCGGTTTAAAACAAACGAACGCGCAGGGCTCCCGACAATGAGTCGGACAACAATGCCGACTACCCTAGAGTTGGGGGAGTCAATTCGATGGACCGGTGGAATCTCAATAATTTTGGGTGGACGGATCGACTCAATGACGACCTGCTAGAGTGCTTAGATACCAGTATGGCCTCTGAAAGAGAAGGTTACATGGCACGACTGCATGCTCTGTGGTGCGAGAAAAATCCAGAGCTCTCGCACTTTGTGCGTCAACGTCTGCGAAACCATGCTGAACAATTCCGAAAATATGGTTATCTAAGCGGATCGCGTACTCTACCGTAGCCAGAACAAGCCGGCAACAGAGAAAGAGAGGCGACACTGAGACCAACCACGGGCAGGCATTCAATAGAGGAAGATAGGCTGGGAAACACAGTACTCGCCTCGCATTCAGTGTGTTATTGAGTACATAACATCTAGCAGGAATTTCACCGCCAAGGTTCGACAGTTCGGGCGCGAACTGCGGTTCCGTTATCACACAATCAACAAGTCAAAGCTACTGACCATCAGGCAGCATATTGTTGACAGAATACGAGTGCTATCTAACGCGAGGAGAAGTCTAGAGCGGAGAGAGAGGTGGGTGAGAGAAAATCAACAGTTTTTGTCTGACTCATCTCGACTCTTCCAAGACCCTCCAGGTACTGTCGACCATCCGCCCAAACCAGAGGAGGTCGAAGCATTTTGGAGAGAAGTCTACGAGGTCCAACATCCACTTGAAGAAGGCTCAAAGAACATAAATAGCTTCAAGGAGCTGTGCAATGCCCTCATAACAGCTGAGGAAGAATGTGACAGGTGATAGTGATAGGTGGGCATTCCTACCTATCACTACCGAGGAGGTGAAAAACGTATTAAGAGGCATGAAGAACTATTCCGCTCCGTGACCAGATGGTATCAAGACCTTCTGGTGGAAGAAGTTTCCTTCAACACACCCGCATCTGGCCCAAATTTTCACCTCATATCTAAAATCGGAAGAGCCTATTCCGGGGTGGTTGGTGGAAGGGCGCACAGTGCTCCTACCGAAGACGGGCAACTTAGCTGACCCTAAGAATTACAGGCCAATAACTTGTCTGAACACACTGTATAAGATCTTCACAGCTATCATAAATGATAGGATTCTTCGGACAATTGGACCGGTGTGGCGAGAGATGTATGAACAACGTGGCTCAAAGAAAGGCGTAGCAGGATGTCGGGAGAACTTGCTTATCGATAGATGTGTCTGTAAAGACGCAGCATCCTATCAGCGATTTCTATCGACGGCCTGGATTGATTACCGGAAAGCTTTCGATTTAACCTCCCATAGACTTATCATATGTCTGTTGGAAAGCCTAAAGGTTCATCCACACATCGTGAGGTGCATAGAGACATTAATGCCGCTTTGGAAAACCAGATTTACTATGTCATCTGGAAAACATCGTGTGATCACTAACAGTATCACCTTTCAGAGAGGTGTGTTTCAGGGCGACACCATGAGCCCTCTCCTCTTTTGCCTCACATTATTGCCACTATCTCTCGCACGTCGCCATTCCGAAGGGTATCTCTGCAGCAAACCTGGAAACCGAAAGCATAAGGTCACTCATGTATTTTACATGGATGATCTTAAGAGCTATGCTAGAAATCAAGAGAAACTACATCTAGCTCTGAAAATTGTCAAAGAGTACACTCAAGAGATTGGAATGGAATTCGGGTTAGAGAAATGCGCCAAGGTTAATTTGAAGAAAGGAAAACTTAATGGCATCCCCGAAGATCCTGAGCTCGTTGACAGAGGCGCTATACGACACCTTTGCACTGGAGGGACCTATACATACCTGGGCGTGCCACAGAGCCGTATTCAGGATGTGAAATATATAAAGGATACTCTCCGATGCAGATACAAACGTCTCATCCGGCAGATTTGGTCTTCCGAACTGTCGGCGAGAAAGAAAGTATCTGCAACGAACATGCTTGCCGTCCCGGTAGTACTCTATTCATTTCGAGTGGTTCCATGGACGAAGGACGAGCTCACATCCCTTGATATCGGGACGCGAAAGATTTTGCACATGAACAAGAGCATGCACCTTAAGTCTTTTGTTCCGCGACTTTACACGTCACGCCGCCTAGGTGGTCGCGGAATACTGAATCTTAAATGTCTTCACAACAGAATTATTCTGGGTACAGAACATATAGTTGCAAATGGACAAGACTCTCTTCTTAAAATGGTCAGGAAACACGAAGAAGTGGGCAAAGGAGCGTTTCTGTACAAAGCAGCGGAGAAGGCTGCTGAAACACTCGGCCTTGACTTCAATATTAGGGGTGAGCAAAATGCATTAAATCTTATCCATCTTGAATACTCACTCCTGAAGACCCGGATTAGGAAAGCACAGGAGAAAAACTTCGACGAACAGCTTCTCGACAAGAGGATGCACGGCATCTTCCACAGAAATGTGGAAGATCAGTCGATGTCGTATTAGCTAACGTTTGCTTTCCTTAGATCACCCGGATTGAAGTCGGGCACGGAGGGCTTCATTTTGGCATGTCAAGACGGTTTCATTTCCACTCTAGCGTACCGTCGCCACATTTTGAGCTAAGACATTCCCGATGATAGCTGCAGAGTCAATTGTCGAAAATGAGAAGTGCCGCATATACTGGAACTTCATATTCTCGACAATTGTTTCTGTTGCGCACTCGAGGCCTGACATAGTTCTCCTTGACTTCGAGAAACGAACCATGTTCGTTATCGAATTTTCGGCACCAGCTGACAAAAACGTCACAGCCAAGGAGAAAGAAAAGAAAGAGAGGTATAAAGACCTTATAAGGGAGTTGCGACGGTTATACCCGGAATATTCTCTTAAGCTAATCGTCTTGATCATCGGCGCTCTTGGAGGTGCCAAGGTTTCACTGGTTAATAGCCTGAAAAGTATCCCTGCGTGTCAACAAAATGCTGAGACACTTGCGGGGAAAATGCAGAAGGCGGTCATCCTTGGGTCGCTCCGTGTCCTGAGGGTGCACGAGACTTTTGCCGGATCATCGTATTGAGTTCTTCGCAGACTGTAACCACCTATCTCACGGTCGTCAGACGTGGTTACAGCTGAAATTTTACCGCGATTTCGCTGGGAGCGGGTGCAATTTTTCAGATTAGCACCCGCTCCCGGCGAAATCCTGCGGTTGTCCTTATGACAAACTTTTATGTATATATATATATATATATATATATATATATATATATATTCGGTTCGGTTTTCGGTTTCGATTCCTTTGGAATAGAACCGAAGGGCCTATGACAAAGTCACCGAACGCGTCCTCGGGTTGCGGATAGAGGGTCCCTGCACCAAGGGTTTCTGCTGAATATGGTTACAATAATTAATAAGCAGTCGCGGACAATTGTCCGGGGATGGTCCCGAAGGAATAACCCTCTAGCGGAGGCGTGACAACCGTGCCGAAAGCTGAATTGCACCTGGGCGAGGTGTCTTAAACAGTGACACCTCAGAGTATGCAGCCTTACCCTTGCATGCGAGGCTCTACAAGACTGGATGAACCTTTTCCCTAGCTGCTCGTGGGAACAACAATGACACCGCCAAACATATTGAGCGGACGTATCGACTCTTGGATGACTTGCTGGATGCTACGATGCCAGCATTATCCCTGTTCAAGGAGGCTTAACCCTCCGTTTGGCACATGGGTCCAGCCAGAAATTTTGCGATTTAAATTGTTTTTTTAGTATACTTCTGATTGAGCTCATCTGATTGAGATCATCTTGCATAGACATATGTGAACACATAAATGTGTATACACACACCATTGCGCAGCACATTGTAATTCTTTTCTTATTTCTCTTCTGTGCAACCTGATTTTTGCTATTCTCTCAGCAGTGATTATATATTCACATTCACACATTCGCAGGTTCATGTGCATTCATGTTTTTGCGTTGTTCTTCTATCCATCCATTCGCGCCAGTTGGTTAGTGAACGTTGAACGCCTAAGAATGTATTGTCAAATATCCACATTTTACGCGCAAAATTCTTGTGATTGTTTTGGTTCATAAAAATGAGTGACGGAGTTGAATTATGCTACGTCGTCTCGTCCTCTAGATCAGATATGTAGTAACGCTAGTTGCTCGATCCTAACTCACAGTATTTTAAAGCCTATAGTTAAGCGCCCCTTCCATCAGAGGGTGTTCCTTCCTTCCGTCCCCACGCCATTACGCTTTTCTGTGCGATTCTACTCACAAGCTAGAAAAATTCGTTCGTAGAAATTTATGAATTTCGGTGTTTTATTCGCTCTCATCGAAGCGACGAAGATGACGGTGAGCGCAGCCTGCGAGGCTCGTCACGTCACGGTCGTTATCGTTATTGCTCACGCTCAGAGTTGAGAGAACGACGCTACGCGTCTAGAGATCGCAACGAAGAAAATGGCGGCGAGCGTTACCCGAGAGGTCCGTCACGCCATGGTCGAAGCCTGTCTCGCTCACCCTCTAGCTATAGGGAGCGTTATTCCAAGCAGCGATATTTTCCTTCTGAATCAAGAAGCTCCAGCCGTGGAAGAAGCAGATCGCCTATTCGAGACAATCGAAGTCCAAGCAGGGAATTTCGTGGTTTCTCTAAGGAACGTGAGGGCAACCCAAATCTCGAAAATGTGGAGAAGGGGCCAGCCCACGAGAAGAACACCCAAAAGGATGACGAAAATATGAACGAGGAAACATCACCTGAAATGATGAATCTCTTGAGAGGAAAGGCCAAGAATGCAGAGTTTGGGCCTGAGATTCATCCATCGCTTGTCGAAATTTGGTCAGGGATTCTCAAATCGGGACTTTCCAAAGATGACAGGAAGGAGTTATTAGAAAAATACCCAACCACAAGAAATTGCTTCTTACTACAAGCACCGATGCTCAACCCGGAGGTAAAGGGTATTGCCTCCCTTTTAGTAAAAAAAGGACTCATATCAAGTGTCTGCGCAGGCGCAGCTAAGTGCAGGTTTGGCGGCGATGGGCTTATGTCAGACCGAACTATTGAAGAGTCAAAAAGATAAGAACACGACTTTAGATGTGGTCCCGTTGATAGGTTTGTTAGCGAACTCCGAGAGAATTTTGACAGATCTGCATCACAAGATGTCCCTAACAAGACGCTCCTTTATCGTTCCTAGCTTGGATCCGCTGGTTAAAAATATTGTAGACGACTGTGAAGTGGGAACGCTTCTTTTTGGTGATAAGTTCGCCGAACAGTTCAAAACCGCGCAGTCAATTGAAAAATCGAGCAAAACTATTGCGAAGCCGAGTCGTCCAACAACGCGTAACGCGCAAGACCATAAGAAGGAGTCAGCATCAACCAATAGCGGTCGAGGTTATCCTGATGATTTAAACTCCAAGGGCCCTCCCAAGAAGAACTACAGACCTGCAGCTCGACAGGGAGGGCGAGGCCGCGGTTACTTTCGGAACCAGGCACTTCCGAAAACTCAACGTTAAATGAGGTAAGCCCTTGTGCAGGGAGACTACAATGGTACATTGGTGATTGGGAAAAAATCACCTCAGATTTCCTTATTCTTCAATATGTCACGGGCTATAAAATCCCCTTTTCGTCAAGACCCTGTCAAAACCAACTACCCAAAGAGGTTAGGTTATCAAAACAGGAGTCGATCGACTGCAAAAGTGCAATCGATCAACTTCTCGAAAAAGGGGCAGTTTCTGAGTGCTCACCGACTCAAGGGCAATTTATCTCTCCTTATTTTTTAAATGCCAAGTCTAACGGTGAAAAATGTTTCATCCTAAATCTTAAAAACTTAAATAGATTTATCGAACCTCCCCATTTTAAGATAGAGGATAGGAAAACAGTAATCAGAGTTCTTTTTAAAGATTCCTTTTTGGCTACCCTAGACCTGAAGGATGCATATTTCCTCATCCCTATAGCGAAATCTTTTAGGAAATATTTGAGATTTATTTTTGAAGGACGATATTATGAGTTTAACTGCATGCCTTTCGGACTGTGTACGGCCCCCTTCGTCTTTACCAAACTGCTAAAGCCAGTAGCCGAGGAGTTGAGGTCTAGAGCCTTCTTGTCAGTAATTTACTGGGACGATTTTTTGCTTATTGGTAAATCAAGAAAACACTGTCTTGAAAATGTAAAAGAAACTAGCAATTTATTGAAGAAATTAGGTTTTATGTTAAACACAGAAAAGAGCATTACAGAACCGTCAAAAATAGCAAAATTTTTAGGTTTTCTTTGGGATACCCAAAAAATGCTAATTCAATTGCCAGAGGATAAAAAAGAAGCAATTTTTCTTCGATGCTTATCATTCAGCAAAAAAGCATCTTGTAAAATCAGAGAATAAGCTCAATTTGTAGGTACCCTAGTGGCGGCTTGCCCAGCAGTTAGGTATGGAAGCTTGTATACCAAGAATTTGGAGAGGGAAAAATTCTTAGCATTGAAAAAGAAAAACGGAGATTTTAATAGAATGATGTCACTTTCTCAAGGTTTGCTACCGGACATTCAGTGGTGGATTAACAATATTCGTTCCGCCAATAATCCTATTAGGTCATTAGATTACAAGATTGAGACTTTCACAGATGCTTCACTCACAGGCTGGGGGGCAGCCTGCGAAGAAGTTACTGCGCACGGTTGGTGGAATCACCATCAAAAGGAGTCTCATATCAATTATTTAGAACTCCTTGCAGCATTTTACGGTCTAAAATGTTTCGCGAAAAATCTTCAATCGTGCGAAATTCTTCTTAGGATAGATAACACGACTGCCATATCCTACATTAATAGAATGGGGAGCATTCAATTCCCAAAATTAAGTGGGCTATGTAAAGATATTTGGCAATGGTGCGAAAAACGCAACCTGTGGATCTTCGCGTCTTACATTCCATCTATCGAGAATTCGGTAGCAGACAAAGAGTCTCGCCGTTTACCGTATGAAACAGAGTGGGAACTGGCACCCCAGGCTTTCGAGAAAATAAGAATGGCTTTTGGAAGCTTTGATATTGATTTGTTTGCTTCGAATATAAATTCGAAATGCAGTCGCTTCGTTTCCTGGAAGCCAGACCCTGAAGCATACACGGTAGACGCTTTCACAATTCAGTGGACGCACTATAAATTTTACGCCTTTCCCCCGTTTTCGCTGGTGCTCAGAACCTTACAAAAAATTATTTTTGACAAAGCAGAAGGAATAGTCGTAGTGCCTTTTTGGCCAACTCAGTCTTGGTTTCCACTGTACCAGACCTTGTTAGTAGGCAATATGGTTTTTTTGGGTCCACATCTTAATTTATTATGTTGTCCATCCAGGGAATCCCATCCGCTGGCACAGAACCTCACCTTGGTAGCAGGAATGATGTCTGGGAAGCGTATTCTAGACAAGGACTACCAGAAGATTCCCTGCCCGTAATCCTCGCATCACTGTCAAAAGGAACGTACCAGCAATATGAAAAACCCCTGCGTCTATGGCAAACTTTTTGTCTCGAAAACAACCTATCTTGCTTCGATGCATCTGTTCCAGATGTTCTAAGGTTCTTGGCGAGCGAATTTAAAACTGTAAAATCGTATGGAACTCTCAACACTTACCGATCCGCGTTATCGTTAGTTTTGTCTTATGACCTACGTCAAGACGCAAGAATTAAAAGATTTTTCAAAGGGGTGTCCGTTTTAAAACCGCCGAAGGCTAAATATAGCGACATTTGGGATCCTGATCCTGTCTTAACATACTTATCCAAATTTTGGCCGAACAGCGACCTTAAGTTAGGAAAACTGACCCTAAAACTAGTGACTCTCCTAGCATTAGCCACCGCTCAGCGTATGCAAACACTTTCTAAAATAAAAATAACCAATATTAAGATATCACAGAGTCTGTAAAAATTTTCATCACAGATAGGATAAAGACATCTGCGATTGGCAAGGAGCAACCAATGTTGCATTTTTCATTTTTTCAAGAACAACCAAAACTATGTGTCGCAAGTTTGTTAGTCACGTACCTTCAAAAAACGTCGCGCATAATGCCTGAAAGTGAGACGGCTCTGTTTCTAACCTTTAAGAGGCCACACCGAGCGACAACTTCTCAAACAATTAGTCGCTGGTTAAAAACGGTATTAAAAAATAGTGGAATAGATACGAGTGTGTTTACTGGGTACAGTAAGCCACATGTTTCCACTTCCGCAGCGTACCGGAAAGGTCTCAGTATAGACTTAATAAGACAAACGGCAGGGTGGTCTAGAAATTCTAATGTTTTTGCACGTTTCTATAACCGGCCATTAAGAGAAACTTCTTGTAATTTTGCATTGTCAATACTCAATAATGTAAATCCTGCTTAAGGGAAATAAAGGTGGTTTCAAATCGCATATACTGCTTTAAACATCTACATATCTGATCTAGAGGACGAGACGACGTAGCATAATTAAACGATTAAACGATCTTACCTTAAGTGAAGTTCAATCGAAATTATGCAAGTACGTCTCGTCCGAATAGATCAGTCCCTCCCCTTTTTATTTTCCCGATACCTCGTAGCGATTTGAACTGATTTGAATTTCAAAAAAGCGTAATGGCGTGGGGACGGAAGGAAGGAACACCCTCTGATGGAAGGCGCGCTTAACTATAGGCTTTGAAATACTGTGAGTTAGGATCGAGCAACTAGCGTTACTACATATCTGATCTATTCGGACGAGACGTACTTGCATAATTTCGATTGAACTTCACTTAAGGTAAGTTCGTTTAATCATTTAATTTGTTTATAATACGCGATTGCGCAAGCAAAGATTGGATGCTGATTTTCATAAAAGATTGCAGCGGCTTTATTTAACGAAAGTCAACGTAATCCTGAAGAAGAGCTTGATGAAAATGCTGAACACGATCCATTCAGAGACGATGACGACGATAATGATATGGATTATGTGCTTGAAGAAGGTGCGTCTGATATTGAAGAAAATTTGGTAATCAAACCGAACGAAATTTTTGATAATGACGAAGAAGAAGAAGTAGAAGAAGAAGTGCAAGCTGAAAATCTACAACAAGTGCAAGTGATGAATTTTTCTTTGGCAAAGACGGCACAAAATTGAATAGAAGTAAAACAGCGGCTGTTGGTCGTTTCCGTCATCACAATATTGTGCGTTTTCGAGCTGGACCCAAAGAGCAAAATTCGGTTCCGATTGAGGTATTCAAGAAATTTTTTTCACTAAAAATTACAGTCATCATCACCAAAACGAATCGTTATGCGAGAGATGCTGTTAAAAAGTGGAATCTGGAAAATACCGATAAAAAACCAAGAGTTTGAAAAGAGCTAACTGAATTAGATGCATTTATTGGCATACTTTTGGCCGCTGGTGTTTCACACAATAGCATGCAAAAGTCAGGATTTCTTTGGCGTACAGGCGGCCTACCCATATTCCGATGCGCTATGTCTCATAAGCGATTCCTTGCATTTCTACGATATAACCGTTTTTATGATGGGCTTACACGTGAATTTTGCCAAATAACCGACAAAGCCGCACCAATTCGTGATATGTGGAATTTTTCGAATGAAAATCTTGTGAAAAAAAAATCTTGCGTGAAAATTTTAATGTTGATGAACAGCTATTCCCATATCGCGGCAGAAATAAATTCACTCAATATATTCCATCAAAACCAGCGAAATATGGCATCAAAATTTGGTGGGCATGAGATTCCAAAATAAAATATCCGCTGCAAGGAAAATTGTGCACAGGCCGTGAAGATGGAAAAGAGCGTGAAACCAAATTAGGTGAAAATGTATTGCTGCAGTTTGCAAATCGGCACGCTAACACCGGCCATGCAGCTATTGCTGACAACTTTTTTACAACATTGGATGGAGTTAAGAGACTTTCTAATATTGGCATTGCATTTGTTGGCACAATTCGATCCAATAAAAGATGTTTTCCTGAGAAAATGAGAAAGAGTCATTCTCGTCCTGTTATTTCGTCTCATTTTGGATTCCATGATATGGATTCAATTTGCAGCTACGTGCCAAAAAATAATAAGGCCCTAATTTTCTTTCAACCGTAAACTACACAAAAAATTGTGTGGGCAAAGCAATTAAACCAGAAGCAATTTCGTTTTACAATGCAAATAAAGCCGGCGTCGATTGTATGGATCAAATGTTTATTCATTTCACAACGAAACGCCCATCAAGACGGTGGACTTTGGCTTTTTTCTCCAATATGTTGGATATGATGGCATTGGCTGCATTTTGCATTTGCAAAGAAGTCGATAGACTCGACAAATCTGATTCCAGACGAAATTTTCTATCCACGCTATCTAAATCATTGGTTGTTCCAAACATTGAAAATCGAATGAACAACGTTCACATCATCAAGCAATTTTCTACTCGTTTAGCGGTCGAAGCGTTTTTTGGCCGCCCAATAGTCGTAAGTATTCAAAATTAAATTAAATTACATATGCGATTTGTTTTCATTTTACTTTCGTTTCAACTTTACTTTCACTTCGACTGCACACCATGTAATTTCATTTGTTACTGTTTTCTTGTTTCATTCTAGATTGCAGCACATGTATTCGAAAACCAAAGCGGCCCTAGTACGCTGGAGAAGGAGAGAAGATGCAAACTTTGTTCGCAAGGAAGCGAAAACTTACACTGTAAGACTGGATTCTTTTGCGCTAAATGTTCGGATGCTGTGTGCCAATAACACTTCAAAGTGGATTACGTTTTTTTCAGGTGCACGAATCGTAATGAATAAGATGACTTATATCGCATTTCATAACAAAATTCCATTTATAAGAATAATATAGTTCAAAATAAAGCGTAAACATGAATGAATTTTTTTTTTCTCCGGCTGTAAAATTTGGTTTTCTACCTTAAATTTTCCTATTTTAAC
The DNA here is from genome assembly GCA_932195095.1 of Andricus curvator. Lineage (NCBI taxonomy): Eukaryota > Metazoa > Arthropoda > Insecta > Hymenoptera > Cynipidae > Andricus > Andricus curvator. The sequence continues at coordinate 69,589 of CAKNYM010042223.1, read as the reverse complement.
CTGAGTAGGTAATTAAGCATATGCGAAAGCCACTAGGAATAAGAAAAACCAGAAATACATACTTGCATGTTATATAAATGCATTTCAATCCCCCTCAAAAAACGCAATATTTCCATACATTTGTATGGAAATACACAGCTATCTGGCCAGACCACATGTGCCAAACCGAAGGTTATCAGAACATGTGCCAAACCTCTGGAAAACTGGATATGTATGCATAGCGCTTCCCCAACCGCTGCATGAACAAGCCGAAGACGAAGAGAAGGAAGCGACAGTACGAAAAAGCGCGGAAAGGAAGCACCCCCTGAGAGATGCTAGCGATTTCAGTACAAGGAGGAACACTAACATCCAGGTTCACCCTAAGACCCAAGTTCTGGCTGAAATGGATGCCTCCCTTCGTGAGGATATCTCAGAGGAGTACGACCTCTGGACCATCAATTCAGTGTCCCCATGCGAGAACAAGACGTAGATTTTTCTAACGCGGCGGAGTTGGCCCCTGACGACTAAAAATTCAAATTGGAAATGTTGAATTTTGAAACATATATTATCGTAGAGAATTCCATTCCTCATCTTTTTTCTGTCTACAAGAAAATCGTCTGTTTTTTAGTTCTTTAACAAATTGCAAGAAGCGAGTTTTTTTAAAAGTCAATTTTTAATTCAACTTTTGTCTTCAACTCGTGCTCAAATTCACAGTTTTTGGAATTTTGTGAGAAGTTATAGGCTCCGGAAGCTACGATCATGGTTCCTTAAAATCAACCAATCCCGACGCAACTGGAACGTGTACGTCATC
>CAKNYM010042223.1:32922-63799 GCA_932195095.1 Andricus curvator | reverse complement strand
GGTTTCGGCGGAATCCACACTGGTAATCCCCAATGATTTCCTCGGCAAAAGGAGTTAGTCTACTTAAGATTACATTGGACAGGATCTTATAACATGAAGGTACAAGTGAAATTCTCCGATAATTGTTACAGTTTGTTTTATCGCCTTTTTTAAAGATAGGAATAATAATAGAGGTATTTCATTCCTCCGGCATGCGTTCTGTTTTCCAAACTGCGCGTATTAATTTACAAATTTGCCTTGTGAGGCAAGGGCCTCCATTTTTTATCAGTTCTGACGGTAAGTCGTCGATGCCCGCGGCTTTGTTATTTTTTAACTTTATGGTCATTTCTATATCAGTAGATTGCCATTTTCGTCCCTCATAACTTCCGTTCTACTTTGAAAGCCTTTCCTTATAAAATTGATTCCCCTGTACATCTCACGCGGGTTATTTTGTTTATTATGCGTTTCTATTGCTAGTATTTTATTCTTTTCGCACTCCCTTTTCGTGGATCTATAAAGCCTATTTGTACTTTTACTAATCTCGAGATACTTCTTATGTGTTTGATCGCACTTATTTTGTAAACTAATTAGCTTGGCCTTCCGACGTTTTTCAAACCAAAGTTTGCACTCTTCGTCAAACCATGGTTTGCTTTTGGTTACTTTCTTTAAACCTATAGTAAGTTTCACGGCTGTCTTTATCGCATTTTTCATATTGCTCCACAGGGTTTCCGAGTCCTCCACGTAATTATCGTTATCGTCTCTCTGTTCTTGGAGAACGTCGAAACTATTAGAAATCTCAGCTTGATAATTTAATATTTCTGTTGGTGTTTTAAACTTATCTATATTGAAACGAACTGTTGGCTCTGTGCGGCTTGTTTTCTTACTTAACGCTAGCCTAGATCTTAGTTTTACTATCACGAGAAAGTGGTCTGAACTTAAATCCGCTCCCCTGTACGATCTTATATCGAGAATGTTTGTATGACGTCTTCTGTCAATTAGAACGTGATCAATCTGATTGTGAGTGTTACCATCTGGTGATGTCCAGGTGGCCTTATGTATATTTTTATGCTTGAAAAATGTGCTTTTGACAAGGAGGTTCTTTGAAGCTGCAAAGTTTATTACTCTAGTCCCATTGTCATTACTGACGTCATGCAAACTATCCGACCCTATTGTAGGCCTATACATCGGTTCTTTTCCAATTTTCGCGTTGAAATCTCCCAATACTATTTTTGCGTCATACGTTGAGAACTTGTCAAAAACCTGTTCGATTGTTTCGTAAAAAAGATCCTTAGTATCTTCGTCTTTGTCCTCGGTGGGGCAGTGCACGTTGATTAACACGTTTGCTGAAATTACCGTTTAGTACAATGTATGATAACCGATCGTTAATGAATTGCATGTCGATAACCGCTTGCGAAATTCGTTTATTAATGAGAAAACCGGTCCCCAGTCTGTACCCCTTAGCTCCCCCATAGTGAAAAGTATAGTTATCCTTAGAAATTGACGCGTAATCGCCCGGCCAGCAGGTTTCTTGAAGTGCTATTAAGTCAGTATCGTATTTCTTTGCTATCAAAACGAGTTCGCTAAATCCGCCAGTATTTAGACTACGCGCGTTCAGAGTTCCCGCCCTTAGATATTTTACTGTAGTTTTTTGTTGTTGCAAGTTAGCCATAATAATTTCGTGGAAATCCGCACGTTAGGATCCTATTCCGATCGTGGGTGAGTCCACCGTCCCATAAGTGATAACCCCCATACCTCTCTGGCTCTAAGTATGGAAGCTTTCCGACTTTGACAAGGACCGTGTCAACATGTCGTCAGACAAATTACGGTTTCATCCTCGTATCCTAACATCCCCCTGCAAGGCAGCGCGCCTACTGGCATCCATACCCCTTTGGTCCTGTGCAGGCGAATCATTCCACACATCCCTTGCGGGCAGTATCATCGCTGCGGTGTCCAATGGGGCAGTAGGATTTTTCCCTTACAAGATTTTTAGTTTTGGTTCGGGTAGAGTTTCTAGGTGGATACACGCTGCACCTCGGCTTGCCAGACCCCACCCATTGCGTATGAACGCGAATGGGTGATTCCTCCCAAGCCATGGTTATCGTGTACCTATTTTCTACCAGTGCTGAACTCACCACACTCACGACTGGTTCCTATCGGCTATCCGCGACTGCTTATTCTTGTATTCGCAGTTAACCTTAAGGGCTGTTCTCTATCCGCAACCTGAGGACGCGCTACGTAGTGGTGACAGGAAACCCACCGAGCAGACAGTTTTTGGAATTACTTTATAAAATTATAAAATTATATAAAAAGACTATAGCATTCTTGTTGAACAAAGTATAGAGAAGTTATCTGTAGAGGCTTTTTTCAAGTTAATCAATAGGTAAAAAACGGTGAACGCTAAACTTCAAGCACACGACTGATTTCCCATGAGTCCATGCGTCTTCCATGCGTTCCCACTCCGGTGCGACCCTATGCGTCCCCGCTCGGCATATACACGCATGGAAGATCAACCGCGCGCTTAAAGTTTTGCGTTCACAGTTTTCTACCTATTAATTTATTTAAAAAAAGCTTTAGCCTTTTTAGTCGTTAGGGGCTAACTCTGCCGCGCTAGAAAAATTTACGTTTTGTTGTTTCATTGGAACACCCAATTGCTCAGTTTATGGTGCGGCGAGAGTTTTGGCTGATTTAAATCAAAGGCTAAAATCGACGGAAAGGGTTGGAAAGTTCGCCCGCGAACTGAGGATCTGCCATCACACACTAAACAAATCAAAGCTGCTGACAATCAAGCAGCACAACACAACGGGTGTTTTCTGACGTAAGGAGGAGAATACAGAAGAGGGAGAGATGTGTCAGGGAAACTCAGCAGTTTCTCGCTGACCCATCCTGTCTCTTCAGCGATCTTCCTGTTTCTGTCAAAAATCCATCCACGCCCTACAGGTAGAGGTTGCGACAACCTCAGAACATTTGAGGTGGAATGTCCATCAATCACTGCCGAAGAGGTGAAGAAAGCACTTAGAGGCACGAGGAACTTTTCCGCTGCAGGACCAGATGGTATCAAGAACTTCTGGTGGAAGAAGTTTACTTCTACGCACCAATATCTGGCCCGCATCTTCACCTCATATTCAAAGTTGGAGACACTCATTCCGCAGTGGCTGGTGTTAGGATGCACTATACTCCTACCGAAGAAAGTCGACTTGTCCAACCCAGAGAATTAAAGGCCAATAACTAGCTTAAACACACTGTATTAGATCTTTACAGCTATCCTAAACGACAGGATTGTTCGAAGAATTGAGCCTGTGTGGAGAGAGATGTACGAACAGCGTGGATCGTAAAAAGGTGTAGCAGGCTGCCGAGAGAAACTGCTAATTGACAGGTGCGTCTGCAAAGACGCAGCAGCCCACCAGCGCACAGTTGGGAGTCTCCCATCTGTGCACGTGAACTGTTGTTAGCGTACCATCTGTGCACGCCTAAATTTCGACGTGCGCAGTAGGGAGTCTCCCATCTGTGCACGTAACCCGTTGCTAGGGTACCATCTGTGCACGTCTAAAAGTCGACGTGCACAGATGGCACACTCCCAACTGTCCACGTATTTTCGAGAAGTACAACTCTGCACGGAGCAACTGTGCACTTCCCCAAATGTGCACGTCGAGGGCCGGTGGTACAACTGTGCACGTTGTTTTCCACTAGAACAAATGTGTACGTGCGCCGACGGGACACTCCCAACTGTGCAAGTCGACATTTAGACGTGCACAGATGATACTCAATGAACGTTTTACGTGCACAGATGGAACTCTCCAAACTGTGCACATGCACATATAGGAGACTCCCAACTGTGCACGTCTGAATTGATACGATCAGGTTTTCAACACACAAGTCCACGTGCACAGATAGGATACTATCAACTGTGCACGTGCACAGTTGGGAATGTCCCATCTGTGCACGTCTAACTGTCGACATGCACAGTTGGGAGTTTCCCATCGGCGCACGTACATTTGTACATTTGTTCAATGCGAAAAGCCAGTCTGCGATGAGCATACAGCCAAAGTTACTAAATGTGTAGAATGCAGTCATTAAATTCAATTTTTTCTATTGAATCGCTAAAATTTAATTATTACAATCAATTTATTTCATGGTTTCTTGTATTATTGTATCAAAATTGAAAATTTGATATTTTTTTTCGTAATTGTAAAATTGAGAAATGTAATAATAATTATTATTATATTCATTATGTTTGATAAATAAACATTTACAAATGAATATAATTTATGATAACATATTTATTTATCGTTATTTACTCCTTTTTTTGTGTAAAAATATTTCAATTTTATGATATATTACATGAAATCCATTTTTGAATGCGGGTACCCGGTTAGACTATACGGGTACTTTTTTTAAATTAATAATTTTCTTAGTTAAAAAAAGTATGCAAATTTTTGTAGTGCTTATTTCAATAGAAAATCGGTCAAATCGTGGGGATCCGGGAGGGTTTTAGCGATTTTGTTTAGGACAAAAATTATTCAACAAAATGTACGTCGATGGGTATCCGGGTACCCGGTTGGCTACACAAGGGTTAATCTGAAATTCTTATTTATGCATAGAGAAAGAGGGATTTTCGCAATAAAAAAAACACAAGCATTTCGAACGTTTTGTAAAAAGTCACACAATCAAACCGAATCAAACCAAGCGAATAGAGAGAAAACGAGAACGTTCATTTTTCAGACTTTAAATCGACTTTAAATCCGTAAAGAATTAATCACACAAAGCGAATAGATAGAACAAAACAATTACAATTTTTACCCTAGCCGAACTTTAAATTAAGAGATTACACCGCACAAAGCGAATAGATAAAAAATAATATTAATCGTTTTCAGATTTTTAATCAAAAGATCAAACCGCACAAAGCGAATAAATAGAACAAAACAATTACAAATCCTTATCCAGGTCTCTTTTAGTCCATTCTGGAGCGGAACAATGGTTAAATAAAACTTCAACGCGACGCACCAATGGCAAACGCAGACGCTAGTATTTATTTACAAAGAATTTTGGCTTTCTTACCAAAACGATGATCTCCCTCTGGAACACTGCGGTGGATTCCGCACAGCGAAATCCACAGCAATACTAGGGTGTGGCTGAAACTCCGTCTAGGTTGAGAACTTGACGACAGCGTCTCAAACTTCCGCAAACCTTTCCCTCCAGAACGCTCTTTCACCGGAAATAAAAAATTCAAAACAAAACCTAAAGAATCAGTCTGTGTTAAGTTCTTCCATTCAGCCCCATGGGAATTTGACCTTTACAGACTTGAAATTAAAAATAAAGTACAACCGTATAAATACCGAAATGATACTGCCACATTACACCGGGCTACCTCTGCGGCGACACTAATCATCGCGCGCGTAAGGTCACTCATGTAATTTATATGGATGACTTGAAGATCTATGCTTCTAGTTCAAAGCAACTTCAGAGTGCTTCATATATCGTTGAGGATACACAGGAGAGATTGGTATGGACTTTGGATTGGACAAGTGTGCCAAGATAAATCTGGAGCGAATACGGATTACTGGCGTTCATAGGGACCCTGACCTTGTGGTTATATGTTTGACTAGAGATATTGATACAGGAGACACCTGTACATATCTGGGCGTGCCTCAAAGCTGCATTCAGGACGTAACATCAGTGAAGGAGTCTGTCCGAAGCAGATACAAGCGCCTTCTTCGACAAATGTTGTCTTCAAATCTGTCGGCGTTGAACAAGGTATCTGCGACTAACATGCTTGCTGTCCCGGTTCTACTCTACTCATTTCGGGTGTTTAAATGGACGAAGAACGAGCTTACGGGCATTGATATCGCCACGCGTATGATCATGCATATGCAGAAGAGCTTGCATATCAATTCGTCTGTTCATAACCGAATTGTTTTTATTACACCCTACAATGTTGCAAATGGCAGAGATCCTTTCCTAAAAATGGCCAGGAAACACGAGATGATCAGCGAGGAGCGTTACTCCATCTACATGCCTCACTTCTAAAAGTCGAAGTGAAGAAAGCAGAGGTTAAAAAATTCTGCCAATAGCTATTCGACAAAGAAATGGACGGAAACTTTTACAGAAATGTAGAAAATCAGTCCTTGTTGAAGGAGCAAACTTTTGCTTTCCTCAGATAATCAGGTCTTGATTCAGATGCAGAATGCCAGGACGGTGTCATTTTACGTCAAGAAGTTCACGCTGGAATGACGTAAGTCTACAGACATAATGCGGCCCTACGAGTGCTTTATTACTATCTTTGTCGCTTTGACGGCGTTGGCCGCGCCCCTGCCTTGCCGAACGCTCCGAGCGAGATAGGAGTCAATTGTCCAACACGAGAAGTGCCAAATGTTCTGGATCTACGATTTTCGGACAACAGTCTCCGTTGCACTTTGGAGGCCTGACATCGTTCTACAAGACTTACAGAAACGAACTATATTCGTGATCGAATTCTCGGCTCCGGCCGGCAACAACATCACTGCCAAGGAGAAAGACAAGGAGGACAGGTATTAAGACCTTAAAAGGGAGCTGCAATGACTGTTCCAAAATATTCGGTTTAAGTAATTGCCCTTGTGATCGGTGCTCTCGGATGAATGAAGCTATCACTGGTTCGTAACCTGAAAGCCATACCCGCATGCCAAAAACATGCCAAGGTACTTGCGATATGTATGAAGAAAGCTGTCATCGTTGGTTATATATATACTGATACCACCAATTTACAGGCTTTTAATAGCATCCCTCGCCGAACTTCAAGGGGTGAAATTTTCATCCTAGCGCAAAACGGGAATTTTAAAATGGTTATAACTTCCTTTCCACAAATGCAAATTGAATTTTCTATGAATGATTTCTGAAGGGTTCTTTCCTCCTATCAGATCCAATTTTTATAAACGAATTACAATGTAAAATGTTTATTTAACGTTTTCTACTCTTCGAGCACTTTTGATTTTTTTTTAATAGTACCATATATTACGACCCAAGGCCAGAAAGTTGGGCTTTTTCTTTTGTTGCCTGCATCAGCGCGCCCTCCTGGCCACTTCGGGTAGCTCCGCGCTATGTGTTTTGCTTTCGCTGCTCTCGGTCAGCTGAGATGATGCATGGGATTCGGTTGCCCGCACGACTTTTGCAAAGCCGAGGCGGAGCCGAGGATTTGCTGGTCGGGGCGGGTATCAAAAACACATAAAAAGTAATTAAACATTTTACCCGAATAATTTTTGGTTATTAAGTGACGCACAGTTCATGTCACAACACGAGCGCCGCATGTACTGAGCATGATCCGGTTGGATCCTGGTACTGAGCGTTGCTACCATGATCCTTCGGATCATGGTTGCTACTTCAGCGAGCCACAAAAATGTCGCTGCCAATCAGTGAGCGCGTTAACTTCAGCAGGCCACAAAAGCCACTGTTCCCGGACAGAAATGCGGCGGGGAACACGTACTTTCGGCTAGGGGTTAGAAGAAGAGTAATTTTAAAAGAAAGCTTGACTTTGTTTCAATAAAAACCATGGTTGACATTATGGGACTGCAAGATAGTTATTGGTTCATAGGAATATATTCAAGCGAAACCTTCCATCGCGCGCTCTAACAGTCTGACTGTCCTGCAGTGCACCGACCGACGCTGATTTATTCAAATCCGATTCATTTAAAAATACTTTTGATTGATGCAGAAACCTTCACAAAATTACATTCAGGTGTTCTAGATGAATCGAAATTTGCTTCATGTAGTTATAAACAAATTAGACAACAAACACGTTTTTAAAGGATGTTCACTAATTACGTAACGGTTTTTTTACACTTTTTTACTCCTGTCCCCTACGTAACGCATTTTCCTATGTTTTCTTGTATATTTTAAGCAACGCCACAATAGATATGAGACCCCCCCTCCCATTCCACCACTATTTATTATTATGTAATTTGTAACAGCTTCCTAATTATAATCAATATTTAATCAATTCAGACCTGTATATTCTGGAGAAAATTGATAGATTGACACATTTACTAATTATTTGTGAAAGATAAACATCAATTGAAAATAGTTTATACTATTTGACGCTCTGGCTGGACTGGCCGGCCTGTTGGAGCACACAAGGGAGGGTTTCGCTCGAATGTAGTGCTAGTAGAAGTCTTAAATTTTTTTGGGTGAACTGCTATCGTATAGAGAAACAAAATCTGAAAATTTGAAGGCAATTGGGAGACATGATTTAAAAATAGTATATTGCGTATCAAGTTGGAAGCGACGGTCTTTTCGTGACGAGTGCAATGTTTTAGGACGAGTGGTAGGTGAGGGCACCAAGGTCACCCCCTCGTGCTAGGTTCTAGAGGTCCTCGTAGAAGGCCCAGGAGGTCGGCGTTTGGAAAACCAAAAAACAAAAATTGCGTTTATGAGAATCAGTAATTCTTCATTTTTTAAATTTGTTTCTCCCGTACAAGTATGCATGAAAAAAGTCACAATGGCAAATGTCAAATACCAGGGTTTTTCGTTGGAAGCAGCTTGGAATCCAAGTATCGCGAAAATTTAATCGTGCCGGACGTTGGAAGCGAATTGTTTTCATGATCCACTGGCTCCTTCGCTATGAAACTGACAGAAGTTGCAAACAGATGCAGAGCTTGGGCTAACAAACAAATTTAAATGTAATTAAAAAAAATGTATGTCCGCAAAAAGTTAAATTGTTTAATTAGAAGCAAAGATATGTAAATTTAAAAAAAGTACAACACCGAGTCACAGGTAAATCTAATTCCAACACAAAAATTCTTGTTTCTCCATTTTGTTCAATATAGGCTTTTAAAGGGGAATAATGATACTTTTTGAAAGACTATTTAACATAAAATCAATGTCGAAATTTCCCAAATATTGAATAAAATTTTTTTTTCTGAAAAATTAAGGCTTTAGTTTTAATTTGAAAAAAAACGTAGGTAAGGTAGTATTAAAGCACGTAAAAAGAGGTTTCCAAAAAAATGTAGGTTTTTTAAAATCGAGGAAGTCTAAGCAGTGTATTTCACATTTGAACTGACATTAGGTAACCTATTGCTCCAAGGCCCTAAAATTTTTATCATGAATTTACGACCAATATTACTACAACATGGGCAAATTTTAACATCATCTGAATACTTTCGTTTTTCAGGTGGTATTGCTTGAAAAATATCAACCCAAGTATAACAATTGAAAGTAGTGATTCGAATTCTATTTGTAAAAAAGTTACTTTGCAGATGGCGACGTGCACATGCGCAACGAGAACTTGAATTGAAACAGAGCCTGGAAAAAAAGGGAACGAAAAAGTTTAAGGAGAGCAAGAAACAAAAAAAAATTGAATTGGAGCCAGTTGGAGCAGCCCAAGAGCCGGAACCACCTGCTGAAAAGAAACCTTCGATGATTTCGCAAAAAGAGCGAGCAATGTGGGTTGCTTTTCTGAAATATCTTCAACAGCAGGTTCGTTCTATTATTTTTATGTACTCTATTCATTAAACCTCCAGCTCAAAATGTATAAAATACAATGTAAATGCGGATGCGCGAAAAATGGAAGGGTCGCCGAGTCGCTTTTCCTAGTTTAATTGCGTTCGAAGTTACTACTGTAACGCAAATACTAATTTCATACTCACTTGAGAGAACTCTGATTCGAAGTACGTGCTGAAAATATTAAGTCTTCGATATTTTTAACGGAACTTAAAAGAAAAGCCAGGTTAACCTTGGTCGAGAAAGTGAGGCATATAATCTTCTGATGCTAGTGGCTGGGAGATGTGGATGTGTTGCTGATCAGCGAACAGTACCGTAAACCTGAGGCATATGCTTCCAAATAGAACGTTGAACGCAAATCATTGTGATCAGGAACAAAATACTCAACATCAGGGACATTATTAATAGTCGGCGGTCTTCACATTGGCGGAAACAGGAAATAGAGGGTATACGAATATATGGCTGCTGTTTTTATCGAGCGAAGACACGAGGATTTTCTGCAGGCGCTGGAAAAGCTTCAAGATTATTTGAGTAAAGCAAGAGGAGAGATCTTCGCAGCGATGGACTTCAATTGCGAGGAGCATGGATAGGGTTCCAGCAAAACCGAGAATGACAATAGTTCTGCTAGACATGGCCATGCTGGACTCAATGAGGGAGAAAAACAGCGTGGATGGTGTTAAAGGAGGTTGCTCTAAGCAAACATCAGTACATAGGCAGTAGTTTAGCAGTGTGCCAAATTTTTTCTTATTATTTCTAAACTGACCCACCTGAAAAGCAAAAGTCTCCGGTTGAACTCAAACTTCGACAATGTCTAGTCCTATTGGATGACAATTGTTTTCCAATTTTTTCTGTTAAGGTCCTTGAGGAAAAGCTCAGCTTTTTTATGCGTGAAAAGAATAAGAGAAAAGGTCGAAAGTCGAAAAAAGTGAAATTTGTTCTTCACCTTTATTTTTGAAGGTAAAATATTTACTCTAAAAAATGCGCATGATCAATGAAAAGTGTGTGAAAAATTCTATCCAAACTGCAGTAAACAACATTTTTTTACTGATATTAAAATATTTTCAAATCGCTGAAATCGATCGTACCCGCAAAAAAACAAATCCTTCACCCCCTCCTCCTCGGTAAATATTTGTCCCAATGGAAATTTTTTTCTATAAAATGCTATTTAATAGAAGCATACATTGCTGAAGTTTGAGATCGATCGCTGTGTTTTTTAATGTAAAATCTAACTTACACCTAACTTCATGAGGGAATTCACGCATGAATCTTACTGTACATAAAGCTGCGCAGTAGCGGTCTGCAGCACTTACGATGGCGCACTAAACTTCAACTGTACTTAAGGCTGCGAAGTAGAGTTTTAAGATGTTTAATACTTTCAAGCATATTTATTTTGTCTTGAAAACTCGTCGTTGCATTACACGAATGAGGGGGCGGACCATGAGTTATACCCTTCAGGAGGACCAAATTTTAGAGCCAGAATGGAAGATTGGAAAGTAGATAGTCGTATTGACACTCATTCAAAATTTATAAGGGTAGTTAAATAATTCAAACCATTTAAAGCTGCAGGAGATGATAAAATATTCCCTGCATTAATTCCAGAAGATTTCAGTCTTTGGTGGTTCCATAGTGCGGCATCATTCGGGCATGCTTAGCAATGGAATGCCATCTTTACCACTGTTACGGCAGTAGCCTTAATACCGCTCGATCCACCAAATGCTCCTAGAGAAATAGAGTCAATTGTTGAAAATGAGAAGTTCCGCATATACTGGAACTTCATGTTCTCGACAATCACAGCCAAGAAGAATGAAAAGGAAGAGAGGTATAAAGACCTTATAAGGGAGTTTGGACGGTTATACCCGGAATATTCTGTTAAGCTAGTCGTCCTGATCATCGGTGCTCTTGGAGGTGCCAAGCTTTCACTGGTTAATAGCCTGAAAAGCATCCCTGCGTGTCAACGAAATGCTGTGAATGCGGAGAAAATGCAGAAGGCGATCGTCCTCGGGTCGCTCCGTGTCCTCAGGTTGCACGAGTCTTGCCAGATCGTCGTATTGTATCCAAGTAGAACCGCGGTAAATCACACCGATGGTCACGCCTTATGACCGTGATATGGGTGGCTAAAGGGCACGAAGAAGTCACAACAACAGGCCGGCGGAACCCTCATGTGTCTTGAGGACACGAAGCGACCCAAGGATGACAGCTTTCTGCATCCATCTCGCAAGTGCTTTGACATATTTTTGGCATGCTGGTATGGCTTCAAGGTTGCGAATCAGTGATAGTTTCGTACCTCCGAGAGCACCGATCATAAGGACAATTGGTTCAACCGAATATTTTGGGCACAGTCGTTGCAGCTCCTCCTTTTCCTTCTTTTTGGCAATTTTTTCTCCGTGTATCGCTAGTCTTTTGCGTACAAAGATTCCTTGAGTAAATGAATCAAAAAATGTTAATACACCTGACTGAAGAATCACAGTCAAAAATATTATTTGTAACAACATTATTCATACCGTTTTTAATCATACCTGGGATGACATTCGGTCTATTATAAGATAAGGTCCATCTTTGCGCAATATTTAGTGTACGAATTAATTCTTCTCGTGTTGAAATATGAATATCAATCGATCGGAATATACGGAAAGAATCTAAATATAAACGATCACCTGCTATGAATACCTATCTATTTCATTCGTTGATCATTCATAGAAATCTACATGGTCATATAATAGTTATGTAACTCACCTGTGACGCAAAACGTCACACTCTGCTCTGTAACTCTGTGACATAAGTTCTGTAACACGCTTATAACCATGTTATAACAGTGTTATGTTGTATAAATGTTTGGTACTATTTAAGGAACGGTAATATAATGATAAATTTGCAAAACATTGTTTTATATATTATCACTGCACTTGATTTAATTTTTAAATTACGCAATTGCACGCACGGTCACATAATCGCACGCTCAAACGCATTGAAAAATCGCACTTGCTAGGGATTCGAACCCTACCTAACAATCTAACTTAAGTCTATAAACCAAAATCTACCGCGCGCACTACCGAACTGAGCTATCGAACCGCTTGGATCTTGTCGAAAAAATCTCAGCCCAGCTTTTTCGTTGAAAAGTCACGGCTGAGGAATATTTTTTTATATTTTCGTTTTATACATTTAAATTGTTAGAATTTTATATATCAAACTTTCAGTTTTAAGACTGCTGTATTCAAGCTCTATTCTCAAAATTCTTATAAGGTTATGTTGTAAATTTAAAATTATGTTGTAAATGCAATCTAAAAATATTGAATTTTATGTTAGAGCTTGCATTTAACACCATTATAAAAACTGGTGAAAATGTATTTAAGAGTTGAAGGAAGATAATAATTCTATAAATAATGTCAGTAATATATCATTCATTTCTGAAACAAATTTTCCACACTATTTTATAATCGTTACGTGACAAGGTAGGAGATTTCATATAGATCGTGCGTATAACCAACTTAAAGTACAAATGATACTCGTTTCTCACGTAACAGTCATGACACATTGTCACCCAACTGTTACCAATGTGCAGTATACAGAATTACACAGAACAAAATTATTATAGATCATGCATGTAACAAAGTTACATAACTCATATTATATGACTGTTACAGAAAGGTTCTTTCACATTGTTACATATCTGTTACTAATGTACATTATGCACATCTCACAAAACTATACAGTTATAACGCCGTTAAATTTCACTTACGTAACACTGTAACAAAATTGCTATAGTTCATGCGTGTAACCAAGTTACAGATCAAATGTTACATTCTTCTCATATAACACTTACATCACACTGTTATAGAATTGTTACAACTTTTTTTATGGAACTAGTACATCTTCATTCAGTAAAAGTGTTACTCAACATTGTTACCTTCCAGTTATATAACAAGTACTTCACTGAACAGTAACATTCGTTATTATAACCAGATATAACAGTATCACCCCTTTGTTGTGGAGCATTTACATAAGGTATTTGCTGGGCTATTATAACTTTAAGATAGATTTTGATCAGAATCATTCTGTACTTCAACAATGTGACAAATTGAATTTTGTATGGTATTTTCATCTGAAGAAAAATTGACTGTAACATTTTGATACAAATTATTGTTTTTTCATTAACCATTCTAATGTTTTTCGCATTTTGTTTGTGGCAATCGTGAATTATTGAACCGAATTGATATTTTATATACAGGGTGCCCATGTATTCAAAATACATATTTATATTTTCTGATTCCTTGTGAAAAACTGAATAGAAAATGATCAATAAAAAAATTTGATTAAATGCATAATTACCGATTAATTAGCAATTAAAGATTAACCAATCAAAAAAATGCGTTAGATAGCCGACAGTCCATGTGCCATCGCTAAGAGTGTGTGAGAATACAAGTTCAGAACGTATAATTTCTCCTCCGTTTATTTTTGTAGGAGGCTTTGACTCTTTGGTGCAACTTCACACTTAAACGAGATTTGAAAATTAAAAAGTAACTTTTTCGTAGCAACCAAATTCAGGGAATTCCACGAAATTCAGGGAATTCACGGAATTTATGGCATTCACGGTACCGGTAAAAAAAATACCGGTACCGACAATTACCGGTTTTTGAACCGTACATGAAATTCAAGAAATTCAATGAGCTCACGGAATTCAAGGAATTTATGGAATTCAGGGAATTCACGGAATTGACGGAATTCTAAGAATTCTCGGAATTCACGAAACTCAAAGAAGTCGTGGAACTCACACTGTCGGTACCCGTAAAAAAATTGTCGGTATAAGTACAAAAAATTACCGGTACCGGCATTCATGTAATTCACAGAATTCAGGGAATTAACGAAATTCAAGCAATTCACGAAATTCACCCCTTCCAACAGCATGTGGCGGCTGGATGGCACCCCTGTAACTGGTCGCAGAAATAATGTTCGTCAAACCCCTACCCCTTTCGAACACTTCATGGGGGCGGGAAGCCAACCCTGTGTCT
Organism: Andricus curvator; assembly: GCA_932195095.1. NCBI lineage: Eukaryota > Metazoa > Arthropoda > Insecta > Hymenoptera > Cynipidae > Andricus > Andricus curvator. The sequence goes on along the minus strand of CAKNYM010042223.1, from coordinate 49,349 downwards.
GGTGACAGAAATAATGTTGGTCAAAGCTCGATCCTTGCATCTCTCTGATTCGTCTTCTGGGATTAATCACAAACATAAGTTCAGTTTTACCACCAACCTTTTCTAATTTTTTTTATTCTGCGACATCGAGTAACAAGATGATACCGGCTTTGCATACAAAACCTTTTAAATACTATAAATTCTTCCGAATTCCCTTAGAATTCTCACGAATTTTGTAGAATTCTCTTCAAAATGTTTTTTTTATTAATTTGAAGAGTTTTTAATACTTTTCAACCCATGAGAATACATATTAAATTATTTGAAATTTAAAGATTTTTCAATTCTCCAAATTCCTCTGAATTCGCTGAATTCTACTAAATCCATCGCAAATTTCTTAAGTCTTACCCAATAAGTCAAGTTAGGATGACGGCCTAGCTACCAGTGAATGAAGATGTACTCGTCTTTTGAATTCCGCAAAGTTGTCACGAATTCTGTGGAATACCTTCCAACACTTTAGAATTAATTTAAAGAATTTCAAATCCTTTTCACGCTATGGAAGTACGCAATTAGTAGTTTAGAATATGTAGAAAGATTCATAAATCCTATAAATTCTTCAGAATTTTTCTGAATTATAATAAAATCATAGCACTATTCCTAATTATTTCCCAATTAGTCAAGTTAGGGAGTCGGCGTAGGTACGACTGAAGGAAGATGTACCCTTTATTTCAATTACACACGATTTTATCAAATTCTGTAGAAATACATTCAATACTTTTGAATTAATCAAAAGATTTTTGAATACTTTTCAAGCTACGATAATACATATTGAATTATTTGTAATTGAAAGGCTCATAAATTCTACGAATTCCTGTGAATCCTTCAGGGTTTTACTAAAACAATAGCACTATTCCTAATTCTTTCCAAAATTTTAAAAACTTTGAAGCAATGAGAATAAACATTGAATTCTTTGGAATTTAAAAACATTCAGTCTTGCTTTTTATAACCGAAAATAAGGAACTGGCTTTGATAGACATTTTCAATCGTCTTTTTCCCAAGTTTTTGCAGTAGTTTTTCGTATGCAGAGTCCAATCAAGGGAGCCTGGTTTTGACGGGAGGCACTTACGAGCTTAAAAAAAATTGTTAAGTATTTAAAATTTACAATCTTAATTGCTTTATGTAACCGAAAATAAGTAACTGGCTTTGATAGACATTTTCAATCATCTTTTTCCCAAGTATTTTTAGTAGTTTTTTGACTGGAGAATCCAAACGAGCGTGTTATTTTTTGACGGGAGATGTTTACGAGCTTCTAGAAAAGTGTGAATTGTTTAAAATTTACTATCTTGGTGTCTATAAGCGAAAATAAGGAACTAGTTTTGACAGACATCAACAATCGTTTTTTACCCAATTTTTTTCAGTAGTTTTTCGTCTGTAGAATCCAATGAAGAGATTCTGGTTTTGATGGGAGACACTCACGAGCTTAAAAAATTGTTTAGTATTTAAAATTTACAATCTTGGTTTTTGTAACCGAAAAGAACTAACTAGCTTTGATAGACATTTTCAATCGTTGAAAAGGTCTATCAAAGCTAGTTCCTTATTTTCGCTTATAAAAACCAAGATAGTAAATTTTAAACAATTCACACTTTCTAGAAGCTCGTAAACATCTCCCGTCAAAAAAGAACACGCTTGTTTGTATTCTCCAGTCGAAAAACTACTGAAAAAACTTAGGAAAAAGATGACTAGAAATGTGTATCAAAGCTAGTTCCTTATTTTCGGTTACAGAAAGCAAGATTATAAATGTTAACTACCAAGCAATTTTTTTAAGCTTGTGAGTGTCTCTCATCAAAACCAGGCTTTCTTCATTGGATTCTGCAGACGAAAAAATACTGAAAAAACTTGAGAAAAAGACGATTGATAATGTCTGTCAAAGTTACTTCCTTATTTTCGCTTATAAAAACCAAGATAGTAAATTTTTTATCAATTCACACTTCTCTGAAAGCTCGTAAACTTCTCCCGTCGAAAAAGAACACGCTTGTTTGGACTCTTCAGTCGAAAAACTACTGAAAATACTTGGGAAAAAGACGTTTGAAAATGTCCACCAAAGATTGGATAACCTGTCATTGCTAATCACTCGGTAATTATGCATTTAATCAAATTTTTTTATTGATCATTTTCTACTCAGTTTTTCACAAGGAATCAGAAAATATAAATATGTATTTTGAATACATGGACACCCTGTATATTCAGTAACAATTGTAATTCCTTATGAGGAAGCAATCAATGGAAGTTCTTCTGCAACTTCTTCCACTTGTTGAGGAAACAACATGGCTCTTCCATGAAAACTTTTTTGTCCGAATGATAATCACTTATTTAATGTTTTGATATTAATAAGCTTTTACAAATTAAGTGAATATGATGTTTAAAATTCATAGAATTCATCAAAACTTTAAACTTCAATCTCCCTAAAGATGATTAACCAAATTTACAGAAAGAGTTATTTGTGTGGAATATATGTTTTGTATATCTTGCAAAAAAATAAATATATTCATAATATATTTATGAGGAATATATTCCCCAAATTTTAAGAACTCTAGTATAATAATAAGTTTCATCAATAAACATGTGATTCACTTAGTTAAAAGATGTAGAATGTTTTTCAGAAATTAATTTAAAATTCAGTGTTCGCCGGATCCAGGCAATGTCAATGAAAATTTTTCATTTTTCAAGATAACCATTAATTTCATCAATTTATTAATATGAGTCAAGTTCGACAAACCTTTTTCATTATTCTCAATTTTCCCTCAGCCAATCATTCTTTTTCGCGATTTTCAGCGTATCTAAATAAAATAAATAAAAAGAAATCATAAAAATATGTAATAAAATAAAACTTCATACACATTTCAACGTCTCAATTTAGGATTGATCAACATCGTAACAATTATAATTTATTACGGCCTTGTAATAATTTCACAATTTTAATTAATTAAAATACAACAAGGTAACAACCTATGTGAAAGGAGATAAATTACATAATTTTGAATAGTTTATTTTGTATGAATTGCTATTCAGATAAAAATTATTTGTCATCGTGTATTTAAAATTTATTCGTGTGGTCGTAAGTTCAAGAAAAAAATCGAAAATTATAGTCTGCAAGTTCGTTTAAAGTTGTTCATAAACTGAAAGTGCAATCTTAAAATTATGATCAAAAAAATTGATGAAGCACTCACAAATGTTAATCAAGATTGATTGAATGATTATTGATATCCATTGTTATGGGATAGAATGAAGGTGGGAATCAGAAGATTATTTGTCATAGCGTGCTACGCCCCAGTTGATACTGATCAGAGAGAAGTCAAAGACACCTTCTGGGACACTTTAAACGATACAATAAGCACTTGCGATCAAGGTGAAAGAATAATTCTGCTAGGAGATATGGATGGAGTGGTTGGCGTCTAACGTCAGAATACAGATACAGAAAGGGTGCTAGGTAATTTTGGGGATCCAACAAGAAAGAATGATAACGGGAAAAGATTAGTTAGCTTATGCTTATAAAAGGACCTATTTATTACAAATACTTGGTTTAGACATCAAATGATCCACATGTACACCTGGTGTAAAGGAACTAGCCACAGTATAATTGACTTCGTTATTGCGGATGAAAGCCTAAGAGAACTAGTAAAAGATACAAGAGTCATGAGATACGGCAACTTGGGAGGCGCTTCGAAGCAATAAAGATATAGAGGGCGCGTGAACTATGTTACGGGATATCATTGTTAAAACTGCGACCGAAGTGTGTGGTACGGCGGTGGTAGGAGGAAGTCTGGCGATGCGTGGTGGAATGGTGAAATTCGGGCAGCCTGGCAAGAAAAGAAAAAAGGGTACAAGAGAACATTAAACATCACAGATCTTAGCAATGAGGAGAGAAATAGACTTGAAAAGGATTACAGACACAAAAAGAGGAAAGTTAAACGACTAGTCAAGAGAAGTAAAGATAAAAACAGAACAGAAGAAGAGAAGAAAACACAAAACTACTTTGAAGGAACCATGAAACTATTATTTGAAGAGATGAAGGTAAGTAAAAGTACTGAGTTTGTCAGCATGAGAAACATCAGAGGTGAAATACTATACGATACAGACGGGATAGTAGAAGCTTTGAAAGACTCTTTTAAAGAATTATTAGGAGGTGAAGCTACAGGCCAACAGAACTGCGACATAGAACATAATGCATCAGAAAACCCAATTGAGAAAGTCTGTGTCACTGAAGTTAGAGATATAATTAAGAACTTAAAAAACGGTAAGGCTGCTGGGGTAGACAGTATTAGCGCTGAAATGCTTAAATACGGTGGCGAGTACATACCTGACAGGTTGTGCGAATTGATAAATTTATGTATCGAGATGGGAGAAGTCCCAGACGATTGGAGCAAAGCGATTATCATACCAATATGCAAAAGAAAGGGAGATAAAAGCAACTGCAATAATTACAGAGGTATCAGCTTATTAAGTGCCGTAAGTCAAATATACTCAAAAATACTTATTCGTAGGGTAATGTAAATAACAGAAGAAAAGATATGAAAAGTCCAAAGTGGATTTATGCCAGGAAGATCATGTACAGATCAAATATTTAGCTGAAGACAGATCACAGAAAAAAGTTTGACAGTAGGAAAGAAAGTTTTATGTGCATTTGTTGACATAGACAAAATATTTCACAAGGTGAATAGAAGTAAACTTTGGAAAGTCCTTAAAGAGTACGGTCTCAATGGATGGCTCCTACAAGCAATAAAAACAATATATGCAGGTAGTAAAGCGAGTGTAAGGGTTAATGGGAAACTGAGTGACTGGTTCGATATTATACAAGGCGTGAGACAAGGATGCGTTATGTCCTCATGGCTATTTATCATATTTGTGGATTAACGTAAATAAACAGTCATGTTGTTTGAAGGAGAAGATGAGAAAACAATGTGCAACGTTGTCCTAAATTATGAGAGATTAGAAACAGCTGATAAGTACGTATATCTGGGTAGCCTATTCACTAGCAACGAAATGATAGATGGGGAGTTAGATAGGCGCAAAAATGAGGGTAAGAAGGTTATATGTAGAGCAGGGTCCATTATCAGAAGTAAAAACATATCAAAAAAGCTAAAGTGGCAATACATAATTCTATATTTGTACCGACTGTACTATACGGTAGCCAGACATGGACCTGTCAAGAAAAGGACAAGACCAAAATTATCGCGATTGACATGAATGTCCTACGCCAAATATGCGGGAAAACAGTGATGGAAAAAGTGAGAAACGAAATAATCCTCAAAGAATGTGGTGCAAAAGAGACAATAGTTGACATATGGGAAAGAAATCAGTTAAGATAGTTCGGACATGTTGAAAGAATGGAAGATGAACGACTAACGAAACACGTGTATAAAGGTATAGTAAATGGCAGTATGCCCAGAGGCAGACCGCGGAAAGAATGGTTAGAATTTGTGAATGAGAACTTAATCCGAAGGGATATAAGAAGCCATAGAAACACGAGAGCTTCCATGAAAAAATGCATGGATGAGAAGGAAGCTAGAGAAGTATGCCAGGACAAAAAATGGTGGTGACAAATAGTTTGAAAAAGAGTGACAGTAGTGTGAATGACGCCTGAAACAAAAGATCTTGGATACTATTGGCCCCGAATGGGGAATCTCACATAACGACCTTGTCAGGCTCTTCATTCGGGTTGATCGCTAGAGAGATTGATCAGCAACCTGGGTCGTAGCAGTGTTGCGGAACGAATGTGTTATTTAAATAAATAACAGGAGAATTCTATATCAATCTAGAAAATCTATACCCCCACCTCACATTACTCCTTTCCTCACAGAGCGAGTCACGCCTACCATGAAAGGGAAATGGCTTAATGGTATAATAATACTGATAAGTCATTTTGAACTTACCTGGATATTTCATAAGGTATTTCAAGATCACGGTTGATAGCATAACATCTTTTACGATCTTTATTTTTCAATTAAAATCATTTGCATACTATTCTTTTTTTACGTAATATTACATTTCTATGTCGATCATAATATATCTTTTCCTTGTGTGTTTGAGACCATTTTAAAACTTTTTATAATGACATAAAACATCATTTTTAATGAGCAGTTGAAATTTGTATTGACGGAACTTAGGAATTTTAACGCGAAGTGCGACAATTTTTAAAAATTTTCGTGTAACGTTTTGCTTTTTAGGTGTTTAGTCAATTTTACAACCATTAAGAATTACATCAAATGTAATTTTTTCTGAACATTTACAATTTATCATAAAGATGGAACTCAGAATTAATTTAGATTCGCGCTCATATACTCATGTATTTTCAAAGCTAAATTAAAAATATATCTTATATTCATATATCTATAGGTCTTAACTCGCCAATAGTTGTAATGTGTAATCACATAAATCTAATACACGTAAGAGCTGAAATACTAGTCGAAATCACGAACGTGAGCGAGAAAGCCTTCACGCATCACCTGCATCGTTATATTTTAGATTCGCGCTCTTTAAAATAAATAAGTACACGTCAACATTGAAAAAATATTGTAGTTTAAGCACTAAACCACAGGTTTCGAATCGACGGCATGACTTTTGGACGCTCCAGCTCTAGGTTATTCCTATCAATAGTTCTACGATTTCGAAATGCAAAAGTACGTTTGTTCCCAATGTAGGCTGTCAGAGAAAAGGTATCTCTGGGAAATTTTTCTAATGGTCGGTCGTTATCTAATGACCTAGGCCTTTAGCTAACTGCCTGTTTTTTGTAACGGCCTATGACATATACGTAGATTTTCTATATAATGAAATGTTCTTTTTCAGGACAAATTGCCTGTGGTTGTTTTCGCACTTTCGAGAAATCGTTGCGACAAAACAGCAGAATCTTTGCAGCAACAAAATGTTGAATTAATCACGTCTTTACAAAAGGAAAATGTGAAAACATTCTTCAAAAAATCAATAAAAAGACTAAAAGGGTCAGACGCACAGTTGCCCCAGGTTCTAAAAATAGAAAAGCTCTTAGAACACGGAATTGGAATTCACCATAGTGGAATTTTACCCATTTTGAAAGAAATTGTGGAACTGCTATTCCAAATGGGATTGGTGAAGGTATGGTTAAATTTAGATAGTCAATTTTCTCAATATCTTATTTATAAATTATATGAAGATTTTAAGGTGTAGAGTAATAGCCATATGTATTATTCAATGCTGCTGCGGTACTATTTTTTTCAAACGAGATGTATTCAAAATATTACAGATCGAAAATGATTTTCTACAATCATTAAAGCTCAGCGAAAAAGGTTGTGATTTACTATCCGAAAGAACTAAAATGAAAAAATTGGTTTTTGAATTGAAAAATTCGAAGAAATTTTTTTGTCAAGTCCCCTTGCTTCATTTTTTTCTTATCTTTTCTTGAAATATTTTCTAAATCCCCAACAAAAAATTTAAAAAGAATCTACCAAAGTTTCGATGTAAATTCAACACCATAGTCAAGGCAAAAAAAAAACACATTTTTCAACATGTCAAAACCCATGAAGAAACTAGGATGTTCTGCCCGTGAAATTAGATTCGATTTTCATCTAAGATCAAATATAGATGCCCCAAGTTTATTACACTGCCAGACTCCATAATTATTAATTTAAAAATGTATATTTTCAAGTGATACTATAAGATCCGGCATTTTTGTGACATAAAGAATGTTATTCACGTGTAGCGTTTGTAAAAGGAAAGATTGTAAACCGGCTGCTAACACCTTGAAAATTATGTTTGAAAGTACATAATCTCCTTCGAAAGCCTTTTCCCCTGACGCGGCCGTTCCCTCGTCCCTCGACTCCCGCTCGGGGCACTACTTTCGATGAAGATTATGCATTTTCAAACATATTTGTCAAGGTCTTAGCAGTCCAATTTCGGTCTCTCATTTTACAAACGCTACATGTGAATACTATTTCTTACGTCAAAAAAAGCCAGACCTTATATTTGCACTTGAAAATCTATATTTTTAAAATAATCTTTATCGAGTCTGGCAGTTTATTAGACACGTTCTATTGGTCTGACGATTAAGTAATAATAAACTTAATTGAGACATCAATATTGGATCCTACATGAAAATTGATTAACACTTGAAACTTTCAATTTCGGCAGCGGACAGGGCCAGTGACGTATGACCGAGGATATCTGTGGCATGCGCATTAGTGATTTCTGTGTATTTGTAGGTTATGTTAAGCCCTGTATGCCCTGTGTTAACCTAATAACACACAGGAATCACTACTGCGCATTCTAGAGATATACGCGTTCATACATCACTGGTTAGGGCATCTGGTATTTATAGCTTTCTAAAGAAGGGTATATTCCCAGATATATTAGCCAGGTCCTATATTCTCACTTGGCGAAAAACGTCACCAGCTTTCCGTGTAACACCAACGACGTTCAGTGGGCTAAAGGAAGAAAGTCCGTGACAAAATCGTAGAACTTTTGATAAAAATGACCTAGAAGGATACATTTTTTTGGGATTTACAGAGGAATAACCACAGAGTAGAGGGCAAATACGGTATCAAAGTGTTTTCGGGGTCGCTATATTCGAATCCAAAGTCAAAATTCAAAATGGTGGAACCAATAAGGCGGAGAAAAATCGTAAAACAGAACCGATATGACTGAAAATTTCTATACGTGGCTTTTTCGGTTCGTAGATTTTAAATCCAAAATCAAAATGTCGAAATTCTAAATAGCGAATCTAATGTGGTGGAAGAGCATTGTAAGAATAAAACCAATTTGATAAAAAAAACTAATACTAGGAGGATTTTTAGGACCGCTGAATTCGACTCTATAAAGTCGAAGTGTTAAAATTTAAAATGGCGAATCCAATATAACTACAATCTGAAATCAAAAATTAAAACTAGCGTCCACAATTCGACCAATATGATCGCTTCTGTGTAAAAATGTATGTTCCCAATTTGAAAACCGATACAGAACTTGACATTTTTTCAAATGATTTTAATTATTAATGACCAGTTATCGATTAGGAGGCTCCGTAATTTTCCTCTATTCTGTGGATATTTATCTCTAGAAGCCAAAACTATTTATTTCTCTAGGTAATTCCTATCAAAAGTTCTACGATTTTGTAACCGACTTTCTTACTTTAGCCCACTGTTCGACGTTTAAAATACGTTTTGAATTGAAAATCTCAACAAAAACGGAAACAGTCATGGAAATTCACTCAATTTGAGTAATATAAAAAAAAGTAGAAAGAAAAATTAATGGAAACTTATTGCTAAACGTAATTTATCATGCTATCATAACCATTATTTAATTTCTCTAAATCAGTTTTTAAATTTATATATATGTAACTCTTTGTTTTTTAATGGGAAGCGTTTTCACAAATACTCTTTTATCGATAGAATAACAGCTCTTGATCAACTAGTCTAAACCAAAATGATTTTGTGAAAAAAATGTCTCTCTAGCTCCACTGGGATTCGAACCCAGGTCATCATACTACCGGTCTGGTGATCTTATCCACTGAGCTATGGAGAGGAACAAGATTCATTATTTCTTTTATATCCTGTTATAAGCGTATGGCGACGCTTGTAACGCTTGTTTGTATGACGACTTCAATTTACGTATGAAACGGAAAAGATAGTAAAATTAGCTTTTTAGGCATAGTATCACTTAAATTTCAGAATGGTAATATTACTAACAATTGGTATAGGAAAGTTACATATTCAGGTAGAATGCAAGTGCCTGATGAGTTTATGGATTTTATGAATTTAATGTGATGTTTTAAAGCTCTTGTGACGATGTTTTAGTAGTATACCATTAACCATTTCTCTTTCAGGGTAAGCGTGACACTACCCGATTCGGGTAGTGTTTCTAGGCGGATAGTTTCTTGTAGTAAATAACTACCAGTGTGGGCTCACCACACCCACTACGGGCCAACAGCACGCAGTATTCTCGAATTTTCACCCTTCCAAGTACTAACCGCGGCCAACGCTGCTTAACTTCAGTGATCGGACGAGATCTTGTTTTTTCAGCGTGGTATGGCCGTTGGCACAAAATCATATATATGGAGTTTCAATATGGCGCCGGTGTGAGCAACACGTGTCTCTCGTGCCGCGTATGAATTTCTTGATTTGGCCTAGTTTCTCAAATTCTAGATATTTTGTTTGGTTTTTATCGCGTTGGTTTTGTGCTGTGATACCTGCTGGGATAAGTTTTTGCTCCTGATTTTGTGTTTTTCTGTCAAAATTCTGACCGGTTTTGTGTCTTTCTGAGGAACTTGTGGTCTAGAACAGACGTCTTTATCAATTTCGCATTGCCCCTCAAGTAGTGTGCGTGATTTAACTAGACTTGGTGCGCTGTGTGTGTGGTGACAGCTGTTATCGATCGCTCTTATCTACCGCTTTCAAAGTAGCTACTATTTACAAAAATGAGTGGCAATGCAAATGTACTGCAGTTATTAAACTCCATCAAAGCCGACACAGAGGAAACCAAAAAGGACGTCAAACTGCTTAAAACAGACACATCTCAATTGAAGTCCGACTTTGATGCTCTTAAAATTGAATTCAGCACAACTAAAGCATAATATAAAAAGCTGAAAGAGAGTCATCAGGCATTAGAAGAAAAATGTAGTTCACTCAAGAGAGAGGTTGGCTTTCTTCAGCGACAAGCCCGCTCCTGCAATGTCCTGATTCACAATCTATCGGACGACGAAGAGTCTAACAGGGACCTCTTCTCATTTGTACTCAATGTTCTCACTAGCGCTGGTCTCTCACTTAATGAAACGAATATTGATACCATTTATCGACTGGGGAGGACACAAGGCAATAGGCTCGTTCTTGTGCGTTTCAATTCTGGCAGATGGAAGCAGGAGGTTCTCAACAAACGCGCAGCTTTCAAAGAGTTGAACCTTTCTGTCACACTTGACAGATCACCAGAGGAAAGACAAGAAAGGAAAGCCCTATATCACGCTGCCACCAAGCTAAAAAATGCGAGATTCAACGTGTTCGTTAAGGGTAGTGGTATTACGCTGGAGGACCGTCAGCTCTCTCCCCTGGAGGTCGAAACCCTTCTAAATGAGAAGGGAAATGAACAACTTTCGATTGAAACTCAATCCTCGTCAAGAAGCAAATCTAAAACACGACAAAAACGCCCAACGGAAGGATCGAATAGCTCGCTGAACTCCTTTATAGGAAAAATTGTCTCAAAGCCGGAGAAGCCTCAGTCTAAGAGTCACAAACCTACTAAGCCTGGTAAGGCTTAGAAACTTGAGGCAGAGAATGAAGTCGTTAACCAGGATGTCTTATGTCAATCTCATAAGGGCATCAATCTTCGTATCTTATTCTGGAATGTTCACGGCCTTTCCAGCTTTTCTGACATTGCAAACTACGTACTCAGCTCGGACATCATTTGCCTGTGCGAGACGTGGGTAACTTCACCGAATTTAAAATCTCCTGATTGGATCCCTGATGACATCTCTATTGTAAGTAATGCACAGCGTTCTGCTAAAGTTGGTCGCCCTAGTGGGGGTTTAGCAATTTTTATAAACAAATCTGTATTCAACTTTGAAATTTTATTAATTTCCTCTACATGTATTTTCGTTAAATGTTGGCGGAGGGCATTTAAATTTATTGTGGGTAATGTCTACTTTAAACCACCTATGAATGTTAGGCTGTTCGAGCAGACTTTTGAGGAGGCCCTTTCCGAGGTTATATCGGGATGTCCAGATTTACCAATGTTTTTAGGAGGTGATTTTAATGCACGTGTCGGCAACCTGAATGACCTGGAAGGGTTACTCCTCCCCGAAAATTCCGCAGCATTGTATAAGCGACGATCATTGGACTCTGAGGTCAACGCAAGGGGGGAGGTTCTTGTTAAAATTCTTGAGAGCGGTGAATTGATGATCTTAAATGGGAGATTTCCTAAAGATTTTCCAGGGCATTATACTTTTCTTGGATTTCAGGTTATGAGTGTTAACGATCTTGTTGCGTGTAACATTGGCTCTATAGACTTGATTTCTAACATGGAAGTACTTCAATTACCTACGGCATCTGACCATCTCCCGGTTCGCGTTGATATTTCGTTTTTCATACAGATGGACACAAGTGTAAATAGAGACTCATTTTTATATAATAAAATAATAATAACAATCTCAACTGTCGCCGATAAGTTAGATTTACGTGCAAAGCCTAAATGGCGTACTCCAGTGAAAAAAACCTTGGGATGATAAGGAATGTAGAGTCATGCGCCGTAAGCTTAGACAATCTTTAAACGTCTTTAAAAGGTCGGGTTTCGCCGATTCGGAGGGGGTAAAATACCTGGAAATCAAAAGATCTTTTCTGGAGTTACGCAGGTCCAAGAAGGGGCAATACGAATCCTCACTGCTGAATTCACTGGCGGCTTGTAATAATCCTAAGGATTTTTGGACAGCGGTCAATAGATTTAGACTGCGGTCTCCTTCGACTAACAATGTAAGCATGCATGTATGGCAAGACTTTCTTTTTTCTCTCTATCCGATTGAGGCTCCCCTTTATTGGACTGTGATATATCGATTGATGAAATTAAAGCCTCTTTATTGAAATGCAAATGTAATAAAGCGCCAGGCGAGGATGGGATTCTCAATGAATTTTTTCAAAACCTTCGGAAAAATTGGGTACAGTACTTAGGGCGCCTCTTCGACGAGATCTGGGCTGAGGAAAGAGTCCCATCTAGCTGGGCTAAAATGCATGCATTTATGTTGCATAAAAAGGGCGATAAATCTGCTCCTTACAATTACCGGGGAATTGCCCTTGTAAATAGTATTGCTAAGATCTTCCCTCAGATTCTGTTGACAAGGCTGACTGCGTGGGTTAACGAGGTAAACATTCTTCCAGAAAATCAGGCCGGTTGCAGGCCTGGGAGAAGTTGTATAGACCACATATTCACCCTAAATTCTTTAATTCAGATTCATTTGTCTACACCAAAGTGACGAATCTTTGCTTTTTATATAGATTTCAAAAAGGCTTTTGTTTCAGTCAACCACTGCCATCTATGGCGTAAACTTCTAAGGATAGGCATCTCCACTAAACTTATACGAATTATAAAAAATCTGTATGATAACGCTAACATGTCCATTCGTACTTGTCAAACTTGGTAACGGGCCCATGATATCAGCTGATCCTATCTTACTTTGATTACAATAACTATGTCGTCTAAATAATAAACAACGCTTGGCTTCAAGTCTGGAGTTATAATTTTATCCATCAGTCTCTGGAAAGTGGCTGGAGCATTGGTCAAACCTTTTAAATTGATACATGCCTTTTCCAGAGACTATGCATGCTGTGATTGGTTTTGAATTTTCGTCTAATGGTTTTTTGTAAATAAGCTAACTTTAAATCAATTTTAGAAATGAATTTTGCTGATTTTAAAGTGCCCAGTATTTCTGTCATTAGGGGGATTGGGTAGAGGTCCTTTTTGTAATATTATCAACGTTTCTAAAGTCTAAGTAGAATCGGTAAACTTTTCCCGGTTTTTTGATCATCACTATCGGGTTTGAACAATCAGAATATAAGAGGGTTCTATTATATTCTGTTCTAATAATTAATCAACTGTTTGATCAATTATTTTTTGTTAATTTTTGGGCTCACGTGGTGATATCGCTGTTTAATGGGATCGTGGCCCTGGACATCAATTTTATGTTTTGTTAGGTGAATCGCCCTATGTTGTTTTCCTTTATATACTTTTATTTTCTCTTCTAAAAGTTTTTCTAATTGTGATTGTTGGCTTTCGTTAAGCTCGACAATTCCTTCGCAAAATTCTGGCGAACAGTTATTTTGTTCGACAATTTTTCCTAGACTATCCGATATATTATTCAATCTTATCGCTTTATTTTTGAAATTCCTTTTTCAACTTTTTTTGATCATTAACTTTTTTATTTTTCCGAAGATTGCTATCTTGATCCTTATATCTTTCCTCGTATTTACAGTTATAAAAAATCTTTCCTGGCTTGTTTTCCCTATTTTTTCTCCTAATTCTAGGTTTGTCTAAATTAAGTGAGTCTTTTGTGCTTGAGTCGTCGCTAGTGTCGTGGGTGGGGATGCTCTCTAGGGGTTGGAATTTGTTGCTCGTGGGGATTCTTATTAAGCTTGGGATATCCTTCATCTGATTTTTTGCAGGAATTTGGGCGTTTTTGGTTTTTCGGAATGGGTTAGGATTGATAGGTTCTAGAGGAATTTCGCTAGCTTGTAACCTTGGAATAATTTTGTTTAGCTCTCTTGTACTTTTGAGATTAATGCTACCTTCGAATTTCGGTTTCCTATCATTATTACTATTTTTTATTTTTCTATCAGCGGTTCATTCCTAATATTTACATTTTAACTTTCCTTCGTTTCTTTAGGTCCAGTTTTAGTTTCAATTTTTAGTAATTGTGGGTATGCTTTCATAGGATAGCAGGTGGGGGGGACTCCCTGGTAACTACCAAGTTTCTGAGTTATAGTTTGGGGTATTCCGTAGGACTTTTAACATGTCCGTTCCTAGAATTCCTACGGATTTTAATTTTGGGACTAACCTGAACACTAAGTGTTTCGCTTTTTTGCTGCTTAAAATGAAGATTACTACTTGTCCAATTACATCGACCGTTTCTCCGTTCGCGACCATTAATTTTCACGAAACGAGTTTAAAAATAGAATATTTGGAATTCTGGATTTTTCCCAGTAATTCCTTGCCAACATAAGAGTGTGTGGCGTCTGTATCAACTGAAATCCGAAATAGATTGTTTTCGAATTTAGTTCTTAGATGGAAACGCGTTTTTGTTATCTCATCTTTATCCGAATATACAAATTCTGGCGTTTCGGTATTAGGTTGTACTATTTTTGGTCCTAATACCCGCCCTTACAGTTTCCCTGGTTGTAAGTATAATATGGGCATTCTCTTTTAAAATCGCCCGCTTAACCACAATGATAACAATTTGAATTATTTGTGTTTTCATTCGCGTTTATGTTTGAGTCCTGTATTTTGTCCGAGTTTGAACTTGTTTTATCATGTGAGTCCTTGTTAGAATTATTACTCGGTTTTTGATTTTTATTCCCGAAATTTGGTTTTTGCGAATTTTGTTTACTATAATTATTCCCTGAATTATTTTCCGCTTTTTTTGTTGGGAATTCGATCGTTGGGTTACTTTGACCTTGAGTTGAGCGTAATGTCATTTGGTTAAGCATTGATAACATTTAGTTGTAAGGGTTGAATGAATATCTGGGTCTATTGTTTTGGAATGTAGTTTAGAAATTTGGTTGGAATCTAGGTCTGAAGTTAGGTCTGAAATTTTGTTGATATTGATTTGGATAAGGTAGGAATGGAAATCCGAATGGTGAAAATAGTAATCGTTTTTTATATTGATTTTTACCCTAATGGTTTTGCTGTCCTATTTGTTCAAAAGTTTCGAAATCGTTCCGTTTTATGTACATTTTGTATTTAATTCTAAGATTCTCATAGGTTCTGCGTAATTCCCATTGAAGCTTTTTCTAGGATACCACTTTGCAAACAGTTTTCTAATTTCTGTCAGGTATGAGTGAATGTCTTGAGTCCTTTGTTGATTACAAAATTTAATTTTTTGTCTAATTTCTTCTGAGAATCTTTCATCAATATAAGCGTTTTTTAAGTTAGCATTTCTTTCCACGAGGGATTTCCATAAATCCTCTCTTACGCTCATTACTTTCGCAATGTGAAAATTTAAACATTTTCCCAATCAAAAACATGATATGCACTACGGTAATAACTCCCCAAACGCACATCACTTTTAGTTCCTTCTACCCTAGTATTAAAAGAAGTCTGCCAGTTTGTCCTTACGTAAGTTCTAAACTTCTAAATTAATATTTTTGGGTAATGATTGAAAAAAAGAATTTTTCTAATATTCGAATTTTCTCTATGAAAAAACTCATGGGACAAACTAACAGCTCTGTCAAGTGAGTTTTTAATTACTGCTATTTTGTTTTGAATAGGATGAGCCGAGAAAATTTAACATTCAGCCAGAATATATAGTTTTCCTATACCTAAATTTAATTAATTTTATGTCTAAAAAACTGATTTTATTATTTGTTTCTATTTCACACGTAAATTGAAGTCTTGGATGAAAACTGGTAAAGGCATCAATAAATTCTAAATGCGTAATTGTCCAAATCCTCCATGACAATTTCAGGAAAAATCGAAGAAATAACAGAATCTATGGGAGTACCAAGCGTTTGTTTATAAAATATTTTATGCAAAACCGGACGGTTTTCGTACCTTTCTGTGCGCGTTTGTGGGACGCGAAGTTCTCGTTTGTCGGAGGGGGTATTTTTCCGGATACTTTTACGGAGTGCGCGCATGCGCTTTTGGTCCAAAGCGGCGACACTCCTGGCTCTCTCTTCTGACGCATGCGTGGTACATATCACAAATGTTTGTAGACTGTGCAATACAAATGAACAGAG
>CAKNYM010042223.1:0-17549 GCA_932195095.1 Andricus curvator | reverse complement strand
GTAAGCAAGTCAATTTTTTAAGGCCAGCAGGCTAAAAAATAAACGTTTATCTCATCTGCAGTTTTCGTTCCGGCACTGAAATTTACGATGAAGGTTGGAAGTTTGAGTTCCTTCTCACTTCCTTCTTCTTCTATGATTTTCTTCGTTTGAAAGACATTATCAATCTTCAGACTTAGCTCTTTAAGTTCAGACTCGATTTCGTCTGGTGAGATGTTTGGTGGGAGTCCTTTGAGGACCATTTTTATAGGGTTTTCACTGGGAAGTGAGTAAGTATGAAATTCAGCGCTAGATTTCTTGACTTTTTCTAGCATCTGTTTGTAGTCTTGAACATTTTTGGTATAGTCTACAATGCGATTTTTTTTCGTGCGTATTTTGAAGTCCTCCATCATGATTTTCTTAATTTTACGTGCTGTCATGTGGTTTTTCACATAACTGTAGATTACAATTGGTGGAATTTTAATTTTCTGCGTTAATTTGGTTTTTTTATCCGCATCTTCAAAACTTTCTCTGCTTGAGAGCACCTTATATCTATTTTTGGATTCGAAACTGCACTCCATTCCCTCATGGGTGTTTTCGGGAGATTTGACAGTTGTTTGCCTTTTCTTGTTTGGTTGGGACGTTTCATTATTCCTCCCTTGGCTGGTTATCTTTTTTCGGTTGGAAAAACATGGTTTTCCTTAGCTATAATACTTTCGTAAAATTTGACGGCAGAGCTGGCTCCCGTCAGCTGACGAGTTTTATACTGACAAACGACTGTTTACACTCGGAGCGATAAGAGACACGTCTGTACGGTTCCAAGTTCAAGCAGACCTTCATATATAACAGACATGCCCAACTCGGGGAAATTTTTTTCGGGAGCACATGTTCCGCGTCCACCACCATTTCTCCTTTAGAGCGGGAGTGGTAATAGATGCGTCTCCTCCGTGACGTACGCTGCACCGTTGATACGAAATATCTGTCGGGGTGTTTGGGGGCGACTAACTTTTCAATATCAAATTTCAATAGTAACTAGGAATTTAATTATTTAATTTCAATATGTTAACATTTCTTTTCAATGAATGTAATTGAAAAGAGAAATTTACAAAGTTGTTTTGCTCTATATTATTGAATATTTTAATGTCACTGTTTTTTACATTGTATGTATAATGTACACAAATTTTTGCTGATACTGTTTGCAGTATAACAATCTATTAACATTATGCACAAGGTAGGAACGTCAGTTATATAAATGGAATATAATTATAAAATTTCAATCCCATTCAGTATCAATAAATTAAGATATGTTTAATTAAATATTATATTTGATACATATAATATTTAATTAAACATATAAGAATTTATTGATATTGAATAGGCTTGAGATTATATAACTATATTTCAATTCTACAACTTACCTTTCTACGTTGTGCATAATTTTAATAGATTGTTATACTGCAAAAAGTATCAGCCAACATTTGTGTACGTTATACAATAAACATACGATGTAAAAACGGTGATATTAAAATATTCAATATAAGCATCCCCAAGCATCCCGACAGATATTTCGTATCGTGTCTGATATATAAGATTCAACAATAAATTTTAATTTTTTTCATATGACACTTTTTTCACATTTTTGGGGGCCAGGAAGAAATCTTGTATTATTTTCTTTTATTAAGTTGATATTAAAAAGTAAAATTTTATTTTTTATTGACGAAAATATGTTTTAAGTGCGCCGGTATACCCAGTGACGCTTGCGTTTGCGTGCTGATGTTCTAGACAATCACATTTACTAATAAAAAATTTTATTTTATTTTTAATTTTAAGGTTCCTAATGTAAAAAGTTTGCCTGTTCATGTCTCCTGAAAGTTTTCTTTTGTGGATGGCTTTCGATTATTTTAAGCCTAAAATTAAAAAAATCGTTAGGTTACTTTTTGAAATAACTCATTTTTTGACATTTTTTAGACCATTTGTCATTTATATTTCTCAGAGAAAAAGTCATACATATATGACATTTTATTTGCGTAAACCCGGTAATTTAGTGACAAAAAAAACTTGTGTATGCTTAATATCGACCGACCTTTAGAAAGCTTTTAAAATGTTCAGATCGTAATTTTTCGAGCTGGACAAGGGAAGGGGTAATTTCTGTCTTACCCTATCTCTTTCCTAGCTTTACGATTTTTTTTTACAAAGATTGTCAATTATTTTATTTAAAATTCATGATCAAAAAGTTTTCTATTCATGCATCAACTTTGAATTATGTCGATGAAAAAAGTTTTTCTGTTTAAAACAGATGTTTCAAATATTATGAATGAGCATAACTTCTTTACTCTTCAATGAAGTGTATTAATATTATAGGTCAATTGATTTGCTTAGAATCGAAGAATCTTTTCCGTTCTTGCATCAAGTTTGAATTATGTTAAGGAAAAAAGTTTTACTAAAAAAACAGGTTTTTCAAATATTATGCATTACCATAGCTTCCTCGCTCTTCAGTAAAATGTATCAATATTATAGGTCCATCGATTCGTCTCGAATCAACACATCTTTTTTATTTTCGCATCAACTTTGCATTACCATAACTTCCTTAATCTCAATCAAGGATTCTTTTATATTCTTTCATCAGCTTTGAATTATGTTAATAAAAAAAATTATACTATAAAAACCGATTTTTAAAATATTATAAAGTGCATAAATTATTTCAATGAACGAGTCAAAAAATATATAGTTTAAAAGTTAAAAATTGTTTTAGCTAAATAAACATTTTGAAATCTTGAATTCAATTCTCTGCCAAATTTGGGAAAGTATTCCTAAAGCTTTGGAAAAATCATAAAATCAAGAGTAAGTCCTACTCTTTAAATCTAAATTAAGAGCAGGATTAAATATTTATCCAAATGACAAAATTCTTCCGCCATACACTACTCTGTAGTCGCTAAAAGTGATTTGAAAAATGATTTTCAAATTTTAGTACGCACACTAGATACAATTGGACCTTTTCAGTCAAGATATCTTTCAAGAAGAAAAAATCAGATATGATTCAGAGATTGTCGTTGCGTGTTTTATTATTGACTTTTTATTTTTTTATCTTCAGAATGTTTTCAAAGTGCACGCATTTAATCTTTTTAATCGACTCAATTTATCGAGGATGTGATGATTTCTTTTCAACTGTGAAACGTAAATCTAATATAACCTAAAAATTTTCTACTCGATTCTTCAATTCTTTTAATAAATATGTTAAGGATCACTATACTTACTTATAACAAACTCCGCAAGGGACGCCGCTTTTTCGTCTATTGAGAGTTCGACTACAGGTATATCCAGTAAACTTTTAATATTAAAAAGTTTAAATTGCTTCACCGTGGTGCACCTCGGAAACAAATTTATCGAAAGAAAATTTTTTCAAATTGAAAAAATGTAATAAAACTGATTCATAAATTTAATAAATGTTGCTAAAAATCAATCTAAAAATGAATTTATGTAGATATTATATAAAATATATGTATTTTTAAAGTGAAATTTTTATTTATTTGATATAATATTTCAGAAAGTATGGAATTGCAATTCGAATAGAATTATTTCACAGGTCATGACGCATAAATAGGTATACAAAATAGATATATCTTTTATCTGTTCCCTAACTGCTTGTCCAACTTCCCTAATTGCGTATATTATAAAATGATCTCGCTGTCGCTGTTTCAGGAATCAAGAATGTTTTAGAAAAGATAGTACAATATTGTACTAAATATACTGAAACATAGACCCTATCTACATTTTGTATGAGTATTGCCGAGACGAAATTGAGTAACGAAAGCGTCACTCGACAGTGCTATACAACTGAGAAGCTCGTATTGATCGGTCGCCTCGAGGCAAACTCGTATGCGCGTGTATGTTTGCGCGACTTAGTGTATATGAGCTTGTGGCAATCGCTACAATACTTCCTTCCTTAGTATTTTCGTAGACCAAAAAATTAACATTAAGATAAAAACATTAAAAAATAGTTTAAATGAGATTGTGCTATTTACAATGAGATTTTGTAAAAAAAATGAATGTGTTTAGAGGAATATTAGCTGGCGAAATGAAGGCATTTTTGCGACAGTTGTGGACCAATTCGAGAGCTGTAAGGTGGTGGGATGTATCGTGTTGATATCTTCCTTCTACACAGATCTAATGCTGAAAGGACAGCTTCTCGTGGCAGAGAAAGACGGCTTCTGGATGATACGTCGTTGTTCGCAGGTGCTTGGTTTCGAGAAGATCATGTAGCTTCCGGAAGAGATCGGACTCGAATTTTCCTCCGAGGTCGGAAGTGATGTGAAGAGAAGTGACGTATCTTGCTATCCAGTGATAGAGTATTGCTTGAGCCGCAATCTACATAGGCATCTGCAAGAGGGACAGCCTCGAAGAATCGAATGTAGCAGTACACGATTGTAGGACATTTGTTAAACCACGTGCAAAGGCACATCTTAACTAGTTCTATGTGGATGTGCTCGAAGCGTTGAGTTGGCAGCTTAAACGTACCAATGGGTGACGCTGTGTGACGAGAAACCTTGTTCTTTTGGCACTGGATACAGTGTTTGGTGCACTTAAGACAGTTCTTGTTCATTGATGGCCAGACGTAACGTTGACCAATCAATTCCTGTGATGCTTTTCTTCCAGGATGGGAAAGCGAGCGAAACGAGTCAAAAGTCGCTTTTTGTAGTATCCTGGAAACATAAGAACGTAAAAATATCCGATGACATGTGGCAATAGTCATCTGTCCTAAAAATTTATTTGGTGAAGCTTGAAAGAAGTGATAGCGTATAACTTTGGTTTCTTGTAATAGGTGTATATAGTCACTTGCCGATCTTCAAAGATGTGTTGGAAGTGCAGTCTGCGTAAACAGCGTGTATCTCGCGATCGTAAGTTGACAATTTCTTTATGGCCGACTTGAGATATTTACTGAAAAAGACAAAAGGTTGCCAAGAATTCCTGAAACGCTTTTGCTGCCTTTCACATCAGGACCAACAAGCTGAAATAGAATCTTGAGGTGCTCGACGTTTTGTTCTACGCTGTCAGAAGCGACGAGAAGATCTTCGATGCACGGGAAAACGAAAGAAAGATAGAGGATTGCATCATCAAAGAAACGCTGGAAAGTTTTTGCCGCATTTCGAAGTCTGAACGTCATGGATGAAAATTCGAAAAGTCCAAATGGCGTGATAATGGCAGTCGTAGCGATGCCTTCCGGGTTGACTTCAATCTGTTTGAATGCGTTGACCAGGTTCATGGCAAATAAGGTCTACTTACGATGAAGATTTGCAGCAAAATCTTCTAGTTAGTGCACATTTGTCTGGTATTGTGCGGTCCTTGAGTGTTCTGAATTCAATTCATGGTCGCCATTCGCCCGATTTATTGAATGCAAGGTGAAGGCGATATTCTGTCAGAGCATCGAGCAATTCCAAGGGCGACCCTTTTTTCGAGTTCGCTCTTAGCTATTTGTCATAACGTCTATATCACTGCTAATTTGATTGTTAAATGTCTTGGCCCTTTTGAGAGAGTAAACCTCATGGATAAAAAAAAGGTGGAACAAAAACGAGAGTGCATCTAGTACCACCTAAACAAACGAAAATATCCCGAAATAGATTCGGATGATAACAATAATATTTTGTCGGAAAGTAGCATGTTGTCAAGCAATCAGTTTGGTCAGCTGGCGCCTGGAATTAATGACTGCAAATCTATTCCGTTATCTCTAAAAAAGGACAATAATGCAGAATGTACAGACATCAATGATATCAGAGAAAAAATGACTTGTCTGCCTAAGGTGCAGCTCAAGCTAGATGAAAATCATGCCAAGCCTCAATACATTTCGATTCAGTATGTTGAGCTGAACTCGCAAGACTTGCTATTCACCACAGAATATGTAGCTCTACGTGATCAAATTAAAAAAGTAAAGGATGATCAGATTCGACTGGATCAACGTATTATGAGAACAGAAAGCCAGCAATGTGAGGATGGTGTGGTCATAGCTGAACTTCTTGAGAGACCTAGAAAAGAGATGTCTCCAGTATGAAAAAGAAGAAATCACTGTATGCTAGTGCAGTTCGTTCAGATCTAGGAAAATCTAGTCTTTATGTCCATGGGTACCTCTCTGCAGCCATATATGACTTACCTTGTTTAACTGATATAATTTTTTTTTTAATAAAAAAAACCTAGGAGATATTTAAAATTGAAACATTTGGTCCTTTTTTTAACTTTTTGGATTTTCCAAAATTAAAGTTTTAAACTGAATTGTTGACAAAAAAAAAACATTTTTAATTAAAAAAATTTTTTTTATAGATAGCTCACAATGTCCTCTAAAAGCTTTCAAAGAGTTTTCGAGAAATAATTAAGATCGCACGCAATGGCATGGCGTGCTCAGCGCCCGCGAGTCTGAACTCTCAAGTTCGTGCATACGAGTATAATATTCATCTATTGTTCACACGGGTTTTCACACCCTGTGGATATTATTAGCGCATGTTTTTAAATATTTCTCGAAAACTAAGGGAGATCCCTGTTTCATATTTATAGGGCATTTTAAGCTATCTATAACAAAATTTTAAGAAAATCAAAAATGGATTTAAAAAAAATATATATTTCTTCTTTAAAACTACATCTTATTATTATGAATAATTTAAAAAAATACATCTTAATGTCATTTTAATCGCCAGAGTTGTGAAAGATAAAGAAAGGACCGAAATTTTCAATTTTTAATATCTATTTGATCTATCTATCTATTTGAATTTCTCAAAAATTATTTCAGGGTTTTTCTTTCAACACTTAAGAGAGCGTATACTAGAATTTTTATCAAAATTACTAACAATAGATCAAATTCTTCAGATGACTTGACATGGAATTGCTCACCTGTGAACAGAAACGACATAAACGGAGAACCTCTACCTCACAACCAGAGCATAAACGAGCAAAGATGCTATGACTGCAAAATAAAAGCATCAACTGCTTCGAAATTCGTTTTGAAAACATAAAATATGACTACTGAGCTAAAAGCATTTGGCCCGGAAAACTCTTCAGTGGTGTCAGCGACGATTGTGAAGGCTGATGTGTCTGTGGACGATGTTCTGGTGAAAAGCAGTCCCATCTGTGTTGTTCTGGATAACTCAAATAATCTATGTCATTAACCGCACCTACACAGAACATCCATTAGTGGAATATCGAAAAAGGTAATTATTTGATCTTTTATGAAGATTTGGAAGCCGCCTTAGTCAATATCTACACGTGCAAGCCCATCCAGACGTCAGATGTCATCACGGAAAAGGTTACGTTGCCTCCACATATAGTGAATTTGGTGACTGTTCTGGATTCTACGGAGAAACGTTCTTTACCTGTTCTAAATTTGAGCAAAGAACAGCATTTTTTACCAAAGGAGTCAACAATTTGATGCAAAGAGCTACGAGAATTACCAACTGTGGAAGCAATGTCATCAGATACACAGCGCATCAAGTGGCAAGAAATCTACTTCGGAGATGATAGACCCCAAGAAGAAATAAAGGACTTGGTTTCTTTTCAAATGACGACTACGATTTTTTTTTAAAATACCTAAAGGAATTAGGATGTACGAATCTCTTGAAAGTGAACATTGCTGAAAAAAACCCAGGAAGTAAACCGATAAATTTAAAACTTCATCTATCTTGCGATTCAAGCCGTACTAAAATGAAAAAAAAAATATAAAATTACAGATCCGTAGGTATCGTTATTGATACAGATTTGCACAATGCGAGCCCAACTTTTCTAATAAGACGAGATAATAGAGAACTCAGGTTAGCAGTAGATTACATGGACCTTCAATTAACAATAAGAAAACATGAACTTTCCACTACTAAAACTATATAAGCACTAGCTTCAGTAGGTGAATGCAAATTATACACCACCTTAGATCTCGCACAAGGTTACCTACAAATACCGTTATAAAAAGAAGATCGCTAAAAAACGGCATTGATAATACTGGACGAAACTGATGAGTTCACAAGAGGGTTTTCCCGTTAAACATGTCCCGTTTTATTTTTGTAAATTAATTTAAAAAGTTTTCAATGTTTAAAAATACGCCAGTCATAAATCAGCTGAATAAAAATTGGGATAAACAACGAAAAGCACCTCAAGGCCGAAAAGAACAATTAAGGCTCCAAACTGGTTTTGTTTCGACGATTAAAATTATGCTTATTTGTTGCGTCTTAAATTTCAAGGTTTAATTTATTGCGTCTTGATTCAATTTTGTT
Source organism: Andricus curvator (assembly GCA_932195095.1). Lineage (NCBI taxonomy): Eukaryota > Metazoa > Arthropoda > Insecta > Hymenoptera > Cynipidae > Andricus > Andricus curvator. The sequence continues at coordinate 9,330 of CAKNYM010042223.1, read as the reverse complement.
AAATCCAGTTTCAAATATTTTGTATGCGGAAATGTATCCAGCAAGTGTGTGATTCGTTTCATAACATTTGGCATAAAATTGACTACTTGGGTCCGGCGATTCGCACGCGAATTGAGGATCCCACACCACACACTTAGCAAGTAGAAACTGCTAACTATCAGACAGCAGATAGTTGACAAAATACGTATGATTTTTAAAGCTTATAGAAGCTGAAAGAGGAAGAATAGATGGTAAGAGAGTTTCAATAATTTCTCTCTGATCCATCCCACCACAGTTGAAAACCCGCACTGAGAAAAGTCATCTGGATCTAGCTATGTGGGAATAATGTTATACAAAGCACGCCGAGAAAAGAGTTCAAAAGTAATTAACACCAGTTTTACACATGAAAAGTCAGTTTATTGTACCTTAGTCCCTAACTAAGATGCCAAAAAAAGTTAAGAGTCACAATTAGACCATGATAGGTGAACTTACGGACAAAAAGCCATAAACAAACTGAATTTACAAATAACTTGAATACGAGCGTAGACGTGGGGTGTTAACCCGAGCCGTGTGTAGAGCTAGGCCGGCACTGAGGCTCTCCTCGTCAGACCTCAGTACGCTGTACATCAGCTGGAAGGGAAGAGAACAGGGCCGTGCACGGACTCGAAGTAACCTGTGACCACGGAAGAAAGAAGGTTTCTATGAAATCTCGTATAATTTCTCCTGCTGGTAATCTAGAAATTATGCGATGAAATAATAAAACATAAGCTACAAATATTCAATACACCCCTAAATATTACTTTTTTTATCATATATGCGGAACAAGCGTATTATTATGTCATTAAATGCATAAAACAGAAAAGAACAAACTTTTATCTTTGATATTTAAATATCGCGACCCTAAAACCGTAGTATGCTATCTTCGATTTTTTCATCTTTACAGAAGAAGCTTTTCAATATTTGATAGTGTGTACATGAAGATGTAGGCGGATTATGAGAAATAAATTTTTTTACCCATTTCCGGCAAAATTTCATTGCAAAATTTATCACATATATTTTGTTGGTGAAAAGTTTGGATATGTGTCCGTCCGCGAAGAAAGGAACCTAACTCTCGGGAGATGAATTGTACAGGACGGGCGATTGTAGCCCAGTCTGCAAACAGGTATTTGATTAGTGGGAAGGCGTCTACGAAAAGCATTCCCTCCACATACCACTGCATCAGGCCTCTTCAGCGAGGGGAAATTTGGTCGTATTTACTCCCGAGCCACATATTTCGTTCCCACCACTACGCCTCCTCCCTCAGCTGTAAGAATGAAAAGGAAGCTTTCCGTGCTGAGTGAGGAGGCGTTGTGGTGGAACAAGACATCTGGCTCGGGAGTAAATACGCGCAAATTTCCCCTCGCTGAAGATCCCTGCACTAAATCATTAAGCCGGAACTTAGAGCCGAAGATGCAAGAAGCGAGCGTAGGACACAGACACGGTTTCCCAGTGCGCTTATCATGCCTATGTTTGTAGCCTAATAAGAAGAAAAGCAATTGACTCGAAAAAAATATTGCAAATGAAAGAACGACTCAAAAACTATCGAATGGTGTACAAAAATAAAAATTTATTTTTCGGACGTTAGGTCCCTTTTTGCGGACGGTCACGTATACAATATCGGCCGCAATTGTCAGTTCACTAACAAAATCGTGTTTACAGCATGCCTCTATTTTTTCATGGTTATCTCAGCGATAAATTAAGTGAGAAAGATTTTTAAAAACCCCTTAGAAAGCTTATTAAATTTTGCGTCGATTGAGGCGAGATTTTTTGATCAATTTTCGTTTCTAAACTTCCACATTCTGCATGCTATAGGAAAGTTAATCGAAAAACTTGAAACTTTGCTATATCAAAGCTCATACGACTTTGTTTTTATGGGGTGAGTACACTTGAGAAATCATTTCCTATATTAAACGGAAGCTTGAAATTAATTTTGATTGTTTCTCTAAAAAAGGAAAGTCAGGAGTCGTCAGAAAAAAAGTCAGGACTTCTGAACATTTCTGACTACTATTGTTACGTTTCTCGGCAAAAATCGTCAGGAAAAGTCAGAATTCATGAGAAAATGTTCAGAAATCGTCAGAGCTTGGGTTCGAAGGATAATCCTCTTATCAGGGGACCAAGAATAGAATGCCATAAAATAATCCCTTTTATATTTACCAGGTTATTTATATTATATATTTATTTATGCATTTCTCTTTTTACTTATATTTAATTATTAATATTTATATACTAAATGACTCTGAAGGTGAATCTGAAAATTTTGTCCGTTTTGACGTATCTCTGTCTCTTTACAAGATATATTATATTTATCCTAATTTAAAATTTGTTATGAAAATTTTTAGGTCTCTGAAATCGTTGAAACCCGTAGATTCTGAATTTCTAACTTTTGAATCTGTATATGGTACATTGAAACAAATTTATTTTTAATTTGTATTCCTTTTCGGTTGGCCTACCTGCGGTCCTAGCAGATGAGTTACCTGGTGGGATGTGAATTAGCATATCTGCAGAAATAGTCAGACTCGTCAGGAATGGTCAGGATGTTCAGAAATCGTCAGAACTTCTGGCCATTTGTGACGATTCCTGTCCTTCTGTTAGTAGGGTTTAGCCTAATCCATTTGTTTAAAGCTCAGTAGTATTGTTAAATAAAGTAAATTGGGGACCAATATGGGAGACCGCGTGGTCTCATAGCTTTGCGGTTATGTACTGAGGTGAAAATATTTTTGAAGGCAATGGGTCACTGCATTTACGTGGTAGATGATCACTCGACCGCAATGGCGCCTCGCCAATTTTTAGAACAAAATAAATTCTGAATATTATTATAATAGTTTACTTAAACCGAAGAATTTTTTCAATTCATTTTTATTTTGAGTAAAAATGATGTTATGACATAGGGTACTTAGAATTATGCGAATCAATCTCCATGATCTCTCTCTTTGTTCCTCTCGACAGCCAGAATAGCCGGATTATTGAAGTTGAATGTGTGGAAGTTAGTAACGGCGTGTGTTCCTATAAAGCTGTCTTAGTGCAAAATTTGTCTACGATTTTTTATACATTTTATTCTTATCACAGGACTCCTTTTAGTTTAACCTGTATAAACCCATCCACATCGGTTACAAATAAGTTGGCAGATGACGTGAGTTCGATGCCCTCTTTCAATGAAGTATTTTTTATATTTGTGTAGCCTGTTTAGCTTATTGCCTGTTTTTCAAAATTAGCGATATTTTTGAGTCTTTAAAAATGTATTTTTTAGTATTTGTTACGTATGTTTTTAGCAGCAATCACTTTCTTTGGCTCTCCGTCATTGCCATTCGCATTTTTATTATTCGTATTTTATTTATATCTGAAATTACCTGTTTGGAGTTTTTGATCAGCTAACTTTATGGCTCCATCTACCAGAGAATTAGTAGTACCTATCTCAACAGAGATGGGAATAAAAATATTGATAGCGCCCCGACAAATTGGTATAGGAAAGCGACTTGGTCGGGACGCTATCAGCATTTCATTTGTCATGTGATCGTATGTACCACGCGATTGCAGTGACCTGTTTCTCCCAAAAGATTGGCATCTCAGTACATAATCTCTAAGCTGCGAAACCTCGCGGCCTCGCGATTTAGACTTTGATTAATGTTATAAAACAATACTACGTACTTTAAACAAATAGATGTGGCTAAAACAATCAAAATTTGTTTTAAGCTTCTCATTAATATACAAAACAATATTAATCGATAACAGAAAGTTTAAAATATGTAAACAACTCCAATCATGAGCAACAAAACATATTTTTTAACGGAATTCTTCAAACTTGTATATTAAGACAATATTTGTTTATAAACTTTTTATTTGAGGCTCATCCACAGCCAGAAGAACGTGATTACCTATATTATTAATTTAAAAAAGAGCACCTACATGAACTCATCCATTTGTGATTATCTTATGGATTTTAACATAGAAAAATGTATATTTTTCTCCATTCTTAAATTTAAATATAATTTATGTAAAGAATCTAATGGAACTTTTGAAGCATCTTACTCAGTAATAAAGAAATTGCCAAAAAAATAATTATTAGGATTATTTGTTAAGCCATAACATCGCTGTTTTTGTTTAAAACCATGATTTTCACGAGCCTATTTCAGACCGTAAATATTGTCCGTTATCGCTGAAAATTACAACAGCGGTTTTTCATAGATTCAAGATGCAACCTCTTGAATATCTTACAATTTAAGTTTTAATATCAAGAGGATTATTACCAAAAACCAGAAATGATTCGTCCGTAAGCGACTCAGGTAGTCCATAAGATATTTAGTCAGTTGTCGGCTTGCTGCCTCGACTAATCCATTCAGGCTCCACTATTGAGTACGGCCACGGAAACAGCCTGGCGCCATCTGTTGCCTAAAAGCGGCAATTTCTTAGGGATGAATTCCACATGTTTACATGCGATTGAAAATAAATAAATTTATACTGAAAAGAAGAGTTTAACTATCAAATAACGAGACTGTCTGTAGGAAAACTGATGAAATCTCGATTCAGCGAAAAAAACTTTTGCTCGAGTTTATTGAACGGTTTGATCGGAGTTGAATTTTGAATTTATCTGCCTATGGCAGGTCTATCGGAATACATATATCACATAAAGCACTTCAATATTCTTGTTTTTCGAAAAAGGTATCTGGACAAATTATTGTGTTAATTGGGTAAATAATATTATATACGATCTATTATTTTTGTAAAAGTAATGCTAGTTGTCAGATTTTGAGGTTAGAAAGCTTAATTATGCCAGAATATTTATGGACTATATTTTATTTTAATTTAAATGACATTGAGTATTTTATTATTAGTATTATTTTTTTACTTAAAATTATTTCTATGGGTCTAGTGGAATATTTATTAACATTGGTTCATTAATTTTCAATTATTTAAACAAATGGAATCTGTTTAAATAATATTTTTTTCGAAATTTTTAAAAATAAAAAATTATTACCATTTCTTTGCTGGAATATTTATCAACATTGGTTCATCAATTTTCAATTATGTCAACAAATTCCATTTGTTTAAAATCAATTCAGAAATATAACAAAATTATTGTTTCCAAAAATCAGAAGGTTGTTGAAAATAAATAATAATTTATTACCTGAACGATTGGAAAATATCTGAAAGTAAATTTATGTCACTTAACGATAATACAGTAATATTTCTTATAAAAAATTTGTTTAAACATTTAAAAATTAATTAACCATTGTTGACCAATATTCCACTGAAGAATTAATCATAATTATTATTTTAAAAAATCGAAAAAATTTATTTAAACAAATTAAACTTGTTCAAATTATTGAAAATTTATTAACCAATGTTGATAAATATTCCACTAGACTAATACAAATAATTTAAAGTAAAAAAAACCAGAATAAAGTGCTCTAAAGTTCAATTTCATAAAAAAATTGACATTTTTGGTTTTAAGGGTAGTTTTCAGGGTCCCGTGGGGGTGTGTTAGGGGTGTCACACCCATATGGTATCGTTGCCCTCGAAAACAAAAGTTTTCGGACCACCCTTATGTACGTAACATATTCCTAGTTCTCTCTATTTCAAACATACGGATATTCTAGTGTGAAGATTACACAATTCCTGATAAAAATACCACTGGTATTTTTATGTCCTAAGATTCCTGTGGCACATTTTTATTGTTAAGTTCATAAAGTGAAGGTGAATGGTTACAGAAACATTTATCAAGAAGAAAATTTAAGGCAATCCTGTATGTAATTTTTTACTTGAATTTTTCACAGTGAGTGTCCGGTATCTCATTTCTAATTTATTAATATTTTAAACATAAAGAAAAATTTTAGGACATTTATAATTATAGATTTCCCTAATACTTCTCTTTATGTTACAATATATTTTTTAATTAATGAACACCTGTAATTTAACGTCGTATGGGGGAGAACTAACAGACGTTTGTTTGATTACGCTGCACTGAATTTTGCTTATTCTATTTATTGCCAACGGCGATACCACGCTGAAAAAACCAGTTCTCGTCAGATCACTGAAGTTAAGCAGCGTTGGGCGCGGTTAGTACTTGGATGGGTGACCATTCGAGAATACTGCGTGCTGTTGACCCACCGTGGGTGTGGTGAGCCCACACTTGTAGTAGTTATTTACTACAAGAAACTATCCACTTAGAAACACTACCCGAATCGGGTAGTGTCACGCCTACCCTGAAAGGGAAATGGCTTAATGGAATACTTACTTACTATTCACTACTTTCAACTCCTGCACCCTTACCACATGAATGACTGCTAAACTTTTTCCCTTATTGAGTGTTTCAGGATGAAAATCAATCGAATGACTTATAGCTTCAAATCCTGTTTTAATTAAAATATTCATCATCAATCCGCTTGTTGACATTCGACCGTTAATTTTTAAGGTTATGTTGGTGACCAACAACGAAACTAGTACGGGTTTAGCTGGAATGAAAAGACAAATTTTTCACGAAATCTGTTTGCAAGAAAGTTTCCTCTGTTATTTTGCTTCGTTTTGAAAAATGATATAACGTTTTTAAAACAATCATTTATGTATTTATTATATTTAAAAACAATGCATACGTGCTATCTTATGTAAATTTCTATCCCTAAGGGATTTTCGGCTTTGGCCGCCGCGGGCACTGTCTGTCATATCCGGTAAATATCAAGGTCATGTCCGTACTCAATACCTATACATTTATCTCGAAGGCAGTAGGCTAGTATAGGTATAAGACACCTTTAAATTCCCGTTGTCAGTCCCAATAATCTGAATTCAAGACAATCAAATTCAGGTCAAGAAAACTTAAAGTTTCCTTGGTGTACTTGTTCTTTCGCTCTAATTTCATTTTAAAGTGTTTCTAACCTTCAAGGTGCATAAGTTCTGCACTAATATTACTCGATGTTAAAATGATTTTACTTAAAAATTAAATCAATTTATTTGAAATAAATTTTTAATTTTAGAGTGAACATTTATATTTCTTTCAATTAATATTTACAAATAAAAATGGCCCACGCCTTTGGTAACAATTTCTATTCTCCGTTTCCGCTTCCAGGCATGTGGAGAAAAGTCTGAATAGCAACCCGGACTGAAAAATGCTACTCGGCGTTAAAAAGTGCATAATATTCGTGTTTTTGATAAGAGGTAGTAAAATAGAAAAATCTGCCAAGGTTTATTTGAAGAAAGGGAAACTTACTGGCATCCCCGAAGACCCTGAGCTCGTCGACAGAAGCGCTATACGAAAGTTTGGCGCTGGAGAGACCTATACATACCTGGGCGTGCCACAGAGTCGCATTCAGGGCGTGACATCTATAAAGGATACTCTCAGATGCAGATACAAATGTCTCATCCGACGGATTTGGTCATCCGAACTGTCGGCGAGTGTCTGCGCCTCACATGCTTGCCGTGCCGGTAGTACTCTTTTCATTTGGAATGGTTCCATGGACCAAGGACGAGCTCAGATGCCTTGATATCGGGACGAGAAAGGTTTTGCACATGAATAAATACATGCACCTTAAGTCTTCTGTTCCGCGACTTTACATCTCACGCCGCCAAGGTGGTCGCGGAATATTAAATCTTGAATGTCTTCACAACAGGATTATTCTGAGTACAGCTCACAAAGTCGCAAACGGACGAGACCCTCTTCTTAAAATGGTCAGGGAACACGAAGAAATGGGCAAAGGAGCGTTTCTGTACAAAGCAGCGGAGGAGGCTGCTGAAACACTCAGCCTTGACTGCAATATCAGGAATGAGCAAAATGCATCAAATCTTATCCATCTCGAGTACTCAATCCTAAAGGCCCAGATTAAGAAAGCACAGGAGAAAAACTTCCGCGAACACCTCCTCGACAAGAGGATGCACGGCATCTTCCACAGAAATGTGGAAGATCAGTCGATGTCGTATGAGCTAAAGTTTGCTTTCCTTAAATCACCCGGATTGAAGTCAGGCACAGAGGGTTTCATTTTGTCATGTCAAGACGGTGTCATTTCCACTCTAGCATACCGTCGCCACCTTTTACGCCAAGACATTCCCGATGATAGCTGCAGAGCGTGTCATGCACACCCTGAGCATCTGGGACACATACTATCTAGGTGTCCAACTCATGCGGGAACGACCTACATCCAAAGGCACAATGCGGCAATAAGAGTGATTTATTACCATCTCTGTCACTCTTACGGCATTAGTCCAAATACGTCTCCGCTAAACGCTCTAGAGAAATAGAGTCAATTGTCGAAAATGAGAAGTGCCGCATATACTGGCACTTCATATTCTCGACAATTGTTTCTGTTGCGCACTCGAGGCCTGACATAGTTCTCCTTGACTACGAGAAACGAACCATGTTCGTTATCGAATTTTCAGCACCAGCTGACAAAAACGTCACAGCCAAGGAGAAAGAAAAGAAAGAAAGGTTATAAGGGAGTTGTGACGGTTATACCCGGAATATTCTGTTAAGCTAATCGTCTTGATCACCGGCGCTCTTGGAGGTGCCAAGGTTTCACTGGTTAATACCCTGAAAAGCATCCCTGCGTGTCAACAAAATGCTGAGACACTTGCGTGGAAAATGCAAAAGGTGGTCGGCCTTGGGTCGCTCCGTGTCCTCAGGGAGCACGGGACTTTTGCCGGATCATCGTATTGAATTCGTCGCAGACTGTAACCACCTATCTCACGGTCATAAGACGTTGTATCAGCTGAAATTTTACCGCGATTTCGCTGGGAGCGGGTGCAGTTTTCCAGATTAACATCCGCTCGCGGCGAAATTCTGCGGTTGTCCTCGTGACAAACTGTTAACAGTTGTGTACAAGGAATATGATGAGTTCAGGATCACCCTATATATATATATATCCTGAACTCATCATATTCCTTGTACACAACTGAACAAAAAACTACAGTGACAAAATGTTGTACGACCAATAGTTTTTAAACTCTTGAGAGTTGTAAAGAACCGATAGGAGCTCGCTATTTCGGCGCGTACATAAGCATCTTGCGCAAACTCTAGAACGTGATGCACTTCAATTCAGTAATTCTAATATTCGCCAGAGACAAACAATTTCGAAGCAACGTGAGCTTCTCAAAAGATATCACCCTCACTTGTTCAGTGATTCTCTCGATTCAAATTCTAGAGTTCGCGCAAGATGCTTATGTACGCGCGGAAATAGCGAGCTCCCATTGGTTCTTCACAACTCTCAATAGTTTAAAAGCTATTGATCGTACAACATGTCACAGTAGTTTTTTGTTCAGTTTTGTACAAGAAATGTCTACGTACAAGGAATATGATGAGTTCAGGATCACCCTGTCTATATATATATATAT